>PVKC010010955.1:0-25154 GCA_004027635.1 Crocidura indochinensis
GTAAATAATTAAAGTAATAAAACTGTAAATGATAGAGAACTTGTTTTAAATTGTATAATGCTATGGGAATGAGAATAAAAATTCTCTAAAACATTTCATTCTTTTGGACTTCTTTGGCAGCATTAAACAATTAAGATCCATTTTTCTATTTTACTGTAACAAAATGCCATTTTGTTTAGAATGAAATAAACTAGTCACAAATACAATTTACTAGAAACAAACATGATGGTATACAAAAAATAGCTAAATGAAATTTAATTTTGTGTACAGATAGTTGATATGTTGAATATAAGTGTGTCATTGAATGAATTATTAATATAAAATTAGACTGAGATTCCCCTGCAAGAAATGCAACTTATTTATGTTATTTAGTTGAAAGCATATTTATATTAATTTAGTTCAGAACTAAAGTGATACATCTTTTCTTTTACATGAGCTATAGGCCCAAAAGTTCACATATCAGGAATATTTTTTTTTGGGGGGGGGTCACACCCGGCAGTGCTCAGGGGTTACTCCTGGCTCCATGCTCAGAAATTGCTCCTGGCAGGCACGGGGGACCATATGGGGCACCGGGATTCGAACCGATGACCTTTTGCATGAAAGGCAAATGCCTTACCTCCATGCTATCTCCCGGGCCCATGGAATATTTTACAAAATTCTATGTATTGTTGTTTTAATAGCAAATCTGATAATTGTATGTTTCCAAAGGGAAATGTTTTAAGATATTGATGCTTTGTTATATGATGTATTATAGCTTTTCCTATACTAATTATCTGAACACAAGGGTTGAGATGTTTTAAAATCTAACAGTATGGACTAAGATCGGAAAATAGCTATCTTTACATTTGAGGCACTCTGTTATGTTCCTCACAGAAATTCTAAAACTCTTACATTTAGACAACAGTTTGAAAATAAGAATATTCTAATTTCTAGATGCAGGTATTCTGAAAAAATGGACTGGCAAATTTTCTAAAGTATAAAATCATAAATAAGAGAACGTGATTTGATAGATTCTAAGGTTGTGGGTTTGAAAGAAATTAACTTACATAATTAATCTAGCATAAAAAATCTGCCTAGGTAAAACTTGGTTCTTTCCAGACAATTAGAAATATTTAAAATATTTTAATTGTTATAGAGGAGGTCCAATTTTTTTAATGTCAAGGATTTTTGCAGCTTTACCCATCTATATACTCAACATAATTTAGGAATTTCTGGGGTTATGATAAATGAACCAACATAAAGTGCAACAATGTGTGCTTGGGAGAAACCATCAGGTGATGCTCCGAATTGACTCCAAATCTTACAAACACTTTTGTATTGCTAAGGAACCCAGGCACCTGACAATACAGTGCTGGGTAGTAGAGATTACTTAATACTCATTTTAACTTCTTGGTTCATTATAGCACAAAAATACCCATCACCAATTATGTTTCATAGTAATATTCAATATGCATAATGAAGATTTCTACCCTTCAATTGCACTTGTTAAACATTCTCCATCATGAATATGACTGTTTCCTGAAAATTATATTACATAGAAATTGTTATATCACCCTACCTCATATGGTCATAAAAATGACTTCCACTTTGAAGCTGTTCTCCAGGTAATGGTGTTGACATCTTCCCAACTTAAGTTGTTTTATTGCCAATAAAGTGAGTTTTTTTTTATTCAGCTATTTCTGTGTTTGTCCTAGGATGATATTTAAAAGAAGACCCATGCTTTATGAGATTTCACTGACATTCTTGAAGAATGGAGAGTATAGCAGATATATCACAATTGCTTTTCATTGAACTAAACCTTTTTATTTTTAATCTATGACTGATATCTATATTAATTTTCACTGATAAGATTCTAGTTTATTAATATAGCTCTAATTTTTATCGGGCTATCCATTTAAAAATATGCTTGAAATCAGTACAACTTTTGGCATGTAAAATTGAGTTTCTATTCCGTTTTTTTTTATTTTTAGGATTTTATTTTTCTAGTATCATTGAATGATTGATTGAAAACTAATCTTCGCTTACTGATGCCATAATAAAGATATAGCCCTGCATTAACAACATTTAGAATAGATTCCAGAGCATTCAAAGAAAAATTGAATTACACAATTGTATTTTTATTAAGTTCCATGAAGATATCTTGAAAAGATGCAGCTAGTAATAGATAAGAAATATTTAATCCAAGCAAATGTTGTGAAATATAAAGAATAGAATATTGTATTACTCTATTGTATACATTATAATCTAATTAAACTGCAGCGCTGTTAATTATTCATTTGTTATACTTTAGTTAAAAAGGCAAAATATGTGCGTTACCTGTTCAAATAATATACTGTTTAGGTTCAGTCTTTTTTTACCTATCTCTTATTGCTCTACTTATTTATACAAATTATAATTTTATAATCCATGTAGGTTTCTATGCTTAATACATATTTTGCTATATTTTATGATTAGTTATGAAAAATAAATTTTTCACAAATAGTTTTCTATTTTTATACAAATAAAGTACAAATTCAAATGTTTAATTAAATATGCTAAATACCCTAAAACATTGTTACTTAGAGCGCTAATGTTCACAGATACTTCTAAGAGTCACATCTAGTAAACATTTACCTAAAATATCAAGAAAACATTTTAAATCTCAAAGTACTGCAAAGCTACAAAATGATTACTTTATTTTGCTATATCTAGCATTGACCTACTTCAAATATCAATAAGGTTGATGACTTCACGCTTTTACATTGTAACAAAAATTGCTAAGTCATTAACTGGTAGAAAAAAATTAGCATTGGAAGACTTTTCACCTTGCTTTGTATTTTATTCTAATTAGGTTTCAGAAGATTGTTTATTGTATCTGTTTGGAGAAATGTGTTTCATGCTGTGTCCTTCATTAAAAAGATTAAGTACTTGATCAATCCTTAACCTCTTAGTGCGTCTCATTAGTTTGGTAATTTATTCATCAAAAATGCACTCTAAAATGTGTTGGGATGGAAGAGCTGGTGTTGATCCAAGAAAGCATGCTGTGTAGTGGCATGAACTTCATCACTTAATGTGCCTATACCCAGAGGAGCAGAATTCCTTTAGAATACTAGAATATTGTTGTTGTTTTGTCTTTCTGCCTACCATTCCAAATCACATTTTCAGATATTTGCTTATTTGTATATCTTGAAAATATATAAATGCTACACTTTTTATACATAGAGAGTAAATATATAGAAAAGAAATTCTGATAATTGAATCAGTACTTCTTTTTCATGGATTGTAATTTTTATTGCTAAAATAACATAAAATATAATAACTATCAACTTAGAGCTACTGCATTAAAACTGAAAACATTTTAGGTCTCAAAAGAGTACAGTGGATAGGTAGCATGATTTTCTTGCACATGGCTTTCCCAGGCTTCCCATATGATCCTCTGAGTCCACCTGAGTGATTCCAGAATATAGAACAAGAAGTAAGTTTTGAGCACTGCCAGGTGTGTCTCCAAAGCCAAAAATAATAAAAAAAAACTGAAATGTTGATATATTAAATGTTCCTTTAATTTAGTAAAGCACTTAAGTGCTTTATATATAGCTGCATGCCTTACACAAAAATACTTATGTTTATTTTTAGCAAAACTGCACTATTTGTGACTTCATTTCTACATATACTTTGAATAATTTGGGAATCAGAGAAATAGCTCAATGCATTTAGAACATGCTTTGTGTTGGAGGACTGGATTCTATCCCCAGCACTGCATAGTTCAATCCTGTTTAGTTCAGTCCTGAACATGATGGAGAATAACTTCTGAGCAAAGAGCCATGAGCTTCACTCAGGCACTGCTGGGTATAGAAAGAAATGGCAACTTTGAAGTTCAATTATTCAGAGAATTATAATCAGAAATCTCAAATCTAAGTTTTTCTAATAATTGGTCCAAATTAAATCTTTCTATCATAACTGAGTGTTATGTGGTTTTTAAATGCTATTCAGCTCAGAACATCATCTTTATAGCATGCAATTAATCTTTTCTTTTCTCATTTTAGAAGACATATGCCCATCTGCTACTCATCATTCTTACTGTTTAGGTAGGCAAAAGAATAGTTTTCTTTGTGTTTCAAACTTCACCTTGAATAAATATTAGAAAAAGAAAAGTAGTGGTGGGATAAAGAAAAGGAAGAGAAAAAAATGGAAGAATAGAAAGTAGGTTTAAAGCCAAAAGAAATGAGTTAGGAAATTTGATTTTATTCAGACTATTGCAATAGGGAAATCTATAAATCCTATCTGAGCAGAGCATTTAAAAAGACAGTTTTGGGGCGGGAGAGTTAGCACAGCAATAAGGCATTTGTCTTGCAAGCAACGGATCCAGGATGGATGGTGGTTTGAATCCCAGCACCCCATCTGGTCCCCCTGTACTTGCCAAGAGCGATTTCTCAGCACAGAGCCAGGAGTAACCCCTGAGTGCCATGGTACATGACCCAAAAGAATAAAAACAAAGGGCCGGAGAGATAGCACAGCGGTAGGAAATTTGCCTTAGACGCTGAAGGATGGTGGTTCGAATTCTGACATCCCATATGATCCCATAAGTCTGCCAGGAAATTTCTGAGCATAGAGTAAGGAGTAATCCTGAGCAGGGCCGGGAGTGACCCAAAAAACAAAAAGAAAAAAGAAATAAAAGAACAAAAACAAAACAAAAAAAAATAAATAAATAAACAGTTTTTGAGAACAGTACATAAGATCAAGATAGGATAAATTCTAGCTGTTTTTACATATTTTTTACATCAGAAAAATCTTTGATTAAAAAAACTGTTTATCTTGTGTCAATGGATTTCTATAATTGTCAAATTGTTCTTATCAGACCTAATTATTCATGAAAAGAGAATGAAAAGTAGAAAAATCTTCATCTAGTTTTGTCATAGGGGCTCAATGGATCCTCTGGACACGAAAGGGTCCTCAGTGAATTTCATACGATGTTGAGAAAGTGTGAATAATAAGTCTTTTCTAGCTTAACTGAGTAAAATTCAAGTGTTTACAAAGTAAGTTTTCATAATTAAAAATAATAGTTTTTATAGCAAAGAGTTGGCTGTGTGTTCTTAGTTTATCAGTTTTTCTTAGCAAGAGAATGAGATTAGCAAGATCAGCATAAAACCAAGAAAGAGTTCAAAAACAAACAAAGCAAAGAATTGAACAGCAGTCTGGATTTCAGTTTAGTAATAATGAGTTTTTTATCAATGAATAATTTTTTAAATATTTAATTCAGTTCCTAAGAAAGAGTTACATTTTGAAAATGTATCACAAATCTCCTGTAATATAATTATTAAATAGGCTAACCCTAGAACAGGTAAAACATGAACCACCAGGAAACTACTTGTAATTAAAGGAAGTACAAATTAAAACATCAACAGAATCACCAAAAATATTTTAAAAATGCAGCTAAAATTTTGTGGTCAGTAAAACTAGTGAGAAGTAATGTGGAAGAGTGTTCAACAGACAGATTTAGGAGAATTTTTCTCTGAGGAATCTCCAAACAAGAATCTCCAGGTTAAAAGATCAGAGGAGATCGTGGGGTCCAGGTCTGATAGGGTTCTGAATCAGCATTTGCACAAGGGGAATCATAATTTATAATTTGTGATTTCAGGCAGCAAGGCAATCCAGTAGCACCCCAGTTTGGAGTGGCAGGCAGAAATCCATTGGGAGACCCGGTAAAGAGAAAAGTTTTTCCTGCCCTAATAATTCTCCAACTACAAGAATTCAAATAAATACAGAGAGAAACTCCCCTGAGAAGCATCCTAAGAATGAAGGAAGACTAGTTCTGGTGAACTGAATACTCAGTTTTAATATTATACAAGGAGACCAGGATGAGGCTCTGTGAAAGCAGACACTGTATATTTGTAATACAGTTTCATCAACAACCTGGATCAAAACAGTGCAGGGTCTGAATGTCTGAATGTAACTGGCAAATGCAAACTTTAGATTGCTACTCATACCTGCATTGGATCAAATATTAAGCCCTGGCCCTCATGGAATACAGTAATTTTTTCTGGAAAAAAAATAAAAGATAAACTTTCATTGATCCAGGAATTTTACTTTTTGACAGCTACCACAAAAGTGAAAAATAAAAGTTAACTCAAATAGATATTTGCATGTTTGCCCTACATTCATGACAGCACTATTTATTTGTTCTGAAAATAAACAAAATGTCAAGAAGCAGTGAGTGGCTAAAGAAAATGTACACAATGTAATATTATTGTTTGCTACTACATGGATAAGTTTGGAAGGTTTTGAACAAACCATAGTCAAAGGGAGGGCAAACACTGAATAAGATTTCTTAGATAATGAAAGTACAGGGAAGCAGTAAGAGGGAATGAACAATGATGAGTGATAATAGATCTCAACAGTCTGCTTAAATAACTGCATTTGCTAATTTGGTGGAGGTAAGGCATGGATGGTGATGGTGAGATCGAACTTAGCAACAGTGATGGAAGAATGTTGGTAGCCTGTTGGTGAGTGTTGTGTATCAACTCTGTATTGCTGATATGTTAGTACAATGCTACATTAGTAGCATTGTAAATAGCAATTCGTAAAAGAAATAATAAAATAATATGTATATAAATATACATGTATACATATATACATAAAAATATATGTATATAAATAAAAAAGTTGGAACTAGAAGGACGGCCTGAGCTCACTTCACCAAACAGCGCGATCATCAACCACCATTTACAAAGCACTACATAGCATACTTTGCCATGGTCTTAAGCATGTTATTGACCAGCATCATATGACATCCATGCATATGCTAAATTTAATAAGTATTGCAGGAATGGTGACTAGGCTCCCTGAGCACTGTTTGCACATCCCTACATTTTTTTAAGATTTATTTGAAATTTAAATAAATTGAAATAAAATAAAGCCAAAAGTTTTAGCACATTGAAATTTGAGGGGTCTACCCATACCCCTTAATATTTAGGCCACATTACTGTGCCATTGGATTTGACTATACTCCCTCAGATGGTATGTGATGGAAGAAATCAAAGCCTGCATTTGATGCTATATAAGGCAATAGACTAGTCATTGTACTCCCTCTGACCCATTGCTAAATTTAATTTTTCTTTGTTATTGGGTCTTACGTGTTTATCCTTAACTCTGTACTCAGGGGCCTGGGAGATAGCATGGAGGTAAGGCATTTGCCTTTCATGCAAAAGGTCATAGGTTCGAATCCTGGGGCCCCATATGGTCCCCCGTGCCTGCCAGGAGCAATTCCTGAGCATGGAGCCAGGAGTAACCCCTGAGCACTGCTGGGTGTGACCCAAAAACCAAAAAAAACAAAAAAACAAAAAAAAAAAACAACTCTGTACTCAAGTACAATTCCTGATAGTTCTCAGGGTATAATAGGAAGTCACATGCAACTTCTTTACCAGCTATACTATCTCTCTGTCTCCCCCAACTGCCTACTTTTATAGTTCATGCAATTGAGCCTAATTCTAACAATTGAATACTTAAAATAATCCATGGGGATGAATCTCACATGTAGTTTGATCAAGAGTTAAAAGGTATCTATAGATAATCCAGTTCTTTTTAATTTTGTTTATGTCAATTAAAGAAAGGCAAAAGATTATGGACACAAACCATTCATTTTTTTGAAAACTGAGAATTGGAGGTAATGAAACTTTCATTTTTCATTTTCCATTTTTTTACAGGAAACCTTTGTTATGAGAGAATCATACCTGGTCAAAAGCAGAAAGCCCAAATCAATATTAATAATAAAAAAATCCAGAGTTCTCAAGACTATTCTTATATTCCTTGAATTCATTCACTCAGAGGTTTTAAGAGTCAATATATTAAATAAAGCAGAAATGCTTGCTTAAAATCAATATATAGAAACATGAAATATGAGTATCACTGGCAGGAAAAAAGTCATATTTGATTATCTAGATATCACATTATTTTATAAGTTGGAAGCATATAAGGTTTCTGTTTTTTCTCTCATTAAATGATCTATAGATAAATAGGCTCCAACTTGCCTGCAATAACAATGTAGGAGAAAGAAAAATAAATAAAAATTTAGCTGAGAAGTAAAACCACTATTGTATGCTATTATCATACCAGTAAATTCTTGGAACAATTATCAAATACCCTTTATCCAAATATGTATTTCCTCTGGTAGTATTGGCCTGTATGATCCCCAAGTTAAATACTAAAATTCAATTTACTGATTACAGTAATTATAGCCTGACAGGTAAATGTATCTCTCAATCCTGCTAAATAAAAAAAAAGAAAAACAAAACAAAAACATCCTGATACAATGTTAGGTACATTGACATTAATATACTGAAAACACATGATTTAAAGTCATTATGTACCTAAAATATTACTGTGAAAGATTTGTTATTCACCTTGGTCAAAATAAAATTTATTCAAAAAAATAATTATAATACTGAATACAGAGACTGTAGTGAAAATACAATGGAAAGGCACTTTGCTTTCATAAAGCTGACACAAATTTGATCCTTGGCACCTCACATGGTCCACTTAGCAATGTCTGGAATGCTTACTGACCATAAAACCAGAAGCCCTGAGTACGACTCATATGATCCCCCAAAACAAAAAGTAACTTTTAAAGGTACTGAATACAGACTAACTGTATATCATTTAAAAGAACTATTTATAAGGTTATCAATTTCTCATAAATTTGTAAATATCCAACATTTTTATAAGTTAATTTGAGTTCTACCAATTTTCACTATATTTTAGTAACAAATGTTCTTACTATGCCTAAAAGTATGTCAGTTTTTAATTAACCTTAGGGAATGACATAAATGTTACTCAAATATATTTTTTGCAAAACATATTAGCACACTTACTATTCACATCAGCATCATAGATGCTAACTTGTGCAACATTTGATATTTTAAAGAACATAAGCAGCATAATACAAAATAAAAAGCATAATACAAAGTAAATGCTTATAATTACTACTTTTGATATATTTAAGTCCATTAATGCATCATGTTTTAATTTTTTTAGCTGTTCCTACCTGCTCCCAGGATTTGCTATTAGTTTATACTCAGAAATCACTTCTGGGGCCCGGGAGATAGCATAGAGGTAAGGCATTTGCCTTTCATGCATAAAGTCATCGGTTCGAATCCCGGTGCCCCATATGGTCCCCCGTGTCTGCCAGGAGCAATTTCTGAGCATGGAGCCAGGAGTAACCCCTGAGCACTGCTGGGTGTGACTCAAAAACAAAAAAAAAAGAAAGAAATCACTTCTAGTGGTGAGCAGGTCACCATTTCAATGTTGGTAATTGAACTAACTACCACATTTTTAAGTAGGTAGTATACCTATGTATTATCTCCTGAACATATTTTGACTGCATATATTTCTGCTTTCCAAATAGTAACACTGGGCTAGAGATGTCTTCTGTATTCTCTAGAGACCAGAGAACTTGCTTTGTATATGTGAGGTCATGAGTTTGATTGACTCCAGCACCACCATATATAGTTAAGTGCAAACCTTGGCAGTCCAATGCAATCTCTGGTGACACAATTAATATGATATTCTCATGAACCACCACTAAGTGTACAGTTACTATAATAAAGTGTGCAACAGATGTTGCAGTAATCAGGAGAGAAGAGCAAAGGGAAGAAAAGGGGAGGAAAAAAGCAATAAATACTAAAATTGAAAACAGAATAATCCTTAGTTTAGGCTAGAGAAACAACTCAAAGGATACTACATGTTTTGAAAGTATGAGACCCAACATAGCTCCATGCACAACATTCCACTAAGTACCACTGAAAGTAACTACCAAGCACTGGTATGTATGGTTCAAATCCCCTTCCCACAACTCCCTTTTGTGGGTTTAAAAAGACTGAATAAAAAAATGAAAAAAAATTCTCACAGATCATTTAACAAGCATTACAATGTATTTTTTTTTTGGTTTTGTGGTTATGCCCGGCTTTGCTCAGGGGTTACTCCTGCCTCTGCACTAAGAAATCGCCCCCTGGAAAGCATAGGGGACCATATGGGATGCCAATATTCGAACCACTAGTCTTCTACATGAAAGGCAAATACCTTACCTCCAAAAAGCATTCTTCTAACATCTCTTCTATAATAGTATATTGACAATTTAATAGGATCAAAATATTTGCATTTGCAAATTTTATAATTCTTAAAAATAGCATCAACAACTTACCTCCATGCTATCTCTCTGGCCCCCGCATTACAATGGTTTTTATTTGACGATGCATACAATGTGAGTATGACATGAAATTTCTTACAAGATGCTAAAGTGATTTATTCCAGTAATTGTAAAATGTTTGCTTAAAATAGGCATGATTAACACTGAATGTGAAAATACAAAATAGCTTTCCTGAAATCATTTATTGTAAAATATATTAATGTAAGATTTGCTTAGATCTGAAGGAATATTTTGAATCTGATAATAATGCAGTATACATAAAATCTTTTACCTGTATTAACATAAATATAGTTGATATAAAATCTGGAGAGAGGCACACATACAACCAGTAGCTCTTACAATCTGGGTTCTTCCAAATATAATATAACTATTTTAACATCATACAATTTTGAATCACATATGACAATTTAAGCTTTTAGATACATTTCAGAAAGTATTGTCATTTATACAGGAACACACTGTGCTTACTCCGATTCTCTGATCAAGCCATCTGTTCTAAACTCACTAGAAAATTGATTCACAATAATAAAATTATTATAAAGTAAATATTTTAATTTATTAACGAAGACAAACTTTTTTTTTGATTTATAGTCCACACCAAAGAGTGCAGAGTTTACTCTGTTTCTGCACTCAGAAATCATTCCTGGCAGTTTCTGGGGACCATATAGGATTCAGAGGATTTGAATTTAGGTCACCTGCATGTAAGGCAAGCATGCTATCCACTGTGCTATTGCTCATGCCCCCACAGGACATGATTTTAATTAGAAATCTGATAATAGGAATAAAATGAATTAAAAATGTTGACATATTTCACTAGGAATTTATTGACTTTTTATTGAGTGATTATTGTATCCTAATTTTTTTATCTTTTATGAAAAGAACATTCAATGCTTCTTACTTCAGGCACATTAGGGGATAAATCCGGAACAGGGAGCAGATATAGGGTTACTTCCTGCTAAGAATGTGCTCCAACTTTGAACAATCTCTAGAATCATTCACCAATAATGTTCTTTGTTTATTTTTAAGCCACTATTGCAGTTGACAAAGGTAAAATCTCCATACCAAGGCATTTGCCAATCTTTTTTTTTAACTACACTACTACAAATATTATTTTTTTTATTTTTTAATATAACGTTAAGCACCATGATTACTAACATGTTTTGATTTGGGTTTCAGTTATAAAAAAGAGCAGCCCCTTCACCAGTGCAACATACTCACCATCAATGCACCTAACTCCTTCCTCCCCTACCCCTTGCCTGTATTTGAGACAGTCATTCTATTTCTCTTACTTACTACCATTGTCACCATATGAAGCTTACCACAAAGAGTAGTGAGTTCAGTTAGAGAACTAACTGCATTGACAACTATCATGACTATCAATAATGCTCTGTGAATAAAACATAACTTTTTGGTAAACAATGTCAAATACAATTGTTCTATTGCATGTAACATACCTTGAGATCTGATTTTAGCAGGCATTAGACAATTGAGGAAACAAAATCACATTGATTTTAATTTCAAGAGGTCATTTTTCTTAAGAGTTAAGCTGTATTTTTGGAATTAGTCTAAAGAGTTGGAAAAAATATTTTGTATCTCTATATAGGAGGAATGTAAAAATATATTCAGGAGATTATCAAAGTTTTGATATCCAATAAGGCAATAAGTGAGATAATCCTGCCCATTGCTAAAATTTTCATTCCAAAGTACAGAAATTTTACTTTGTTCACTATTTATGAATTAATACAAAGATTATACATCATATGATAAGCAATTTAATTTGAACATAATCCTTTATCCCTTTGGTAACTATGAAACTGTATATTGTTTTGTTTTCCTAATTCAAACCTATATCATTATAAGTGAATCTTTAGTATTATATAATTTTATATTCGAAAATATTTTTAAAAAATCAGTTTTTTTAACTTTATTTACTGATTGAATCATTGATTGGTTGATTGGTTTCTGGGCCACACCAGCAGAGCTCAGTCATCACTCCTGGCTCTACCCTCAGAAATCAACCCTGGCAGGATGGGGACCATATGGGATGCTGGGAATTGAACCAGGTCCCTTCAGGGTTGGCCACATGCAAGGCAAACACCCTATATCTTTTCTATCTTTCTGGACCCAACAAAAAATAAGTATTATAAGAATAAATCATTATAAAAATTGCACATATAAATTTATAGTGAAATAATAGTTATTTATTTCATTGCATGTGCATTAAAATTTGAGCAATTAATTCACAAATGTATTATACTGGTTTCCTAAAATAGAATCATATACATCTTGGTTTTTGAAATAAAATATCAGATTTGTATTCATGTTCTCACTTATTTGGTGCAGAGCAGAGATATATTGTCTATAGAAATAGAAGCAATGGCATACTACTGGTATTGGTATTACACCACTACATATTAAAATGGTTAATCAAATTTTATTGTTCATTAATTTCATTAATTAATTACCATGAAATTTATTAAGACATTTTGTATGTTATATATATATTTTTTTTTCACTGGTTTATTTTTGTTTGGGTTCATGCCAGGTCATTCTTAGGATTTATCCCTGACTATAAACTCAGAGATAACTGCTGTTAGAATCAGGGGATATTATGAGTTTCCAGGAATTGATCTCAAGTCTTAAAAGGAAAATGTCTTACTAGTTATACTCTCTCCTGTTTTAAATTTTTTATTCGGTTTTTTTTTTAGGGGGGTGTCACACCCTGCAGCACTCAGGGGTAACTCCTGGCTCTATGCTCAGAAATCACTCCTGGCAGGCTCAGGGGACCATATGGGATGCTGGTATTTGAACCAACATCCCTCCTGAATAGGCTGCATGCAAGGCATGTCGTCTTCAGTGTGCAACTGATTTTTAACAAAAAGGAAAAATTAATTTAATGTGGAGATTATATTGTTTTTAATGGATTTTTAAGATATTTTTTATTTCTATAGTCTTAAAAAGACACATTTTAGCTCCACGCCAATGTAACTGACAGAACAGTAAAACATTTAGAAAGAATATAGGAGAAAATCATTGAAATCTAAGTGAGGCAAAGAATTTTCACACTTGGTATTGCAAGCATGATCCATAAAAAGAAGACTTGATAAATTCACCAAAATTAAAACTGTGTTCCACAAGGAAGATCCTGAGAAAATCATGAATGTACAAACCATAGAGAGTGTAAGCAAAAAAAAAAAAAAAAAACACCTGCAAACCACATACTCATCATAGAAATATATGAAGAACACTTAAAAGTAAGAATTTTAAATTAAGGTAATTAAAGACAAAAGATGTGAGGAGACGTTCACTGAGGCTCTATAAATTATAAGTTATTACATAATATATATTTAACAGCATTTACCACTAGGACAATATAAATTAAATCCATAGTAACATATAGTTTCATGCCTATATGTCTAAAATTAAATTACAGTGGTACAGTGTTGGTAATTATGTAGATAAAATATATTTTCCATACAATTAGTAGTTAGTGGTAACTTCAATTGGCAAGATTTTAAAATAAGTTTGGCAATTGCTTAAAAATTAAATGTTCAACTATCTTATGAGTCAGCAAAGATCCCAGAATATATTACATTATAGTCCAAATAATAAATTGAGATAGTTCTCTAGAAAATTATAAAGATTAGAATAAAAACCAATATCATGCTATAGAACTTTTTTATTTTTTCATATCAAACTTATAGATCAGAAAAAATGAGAGATTGTCAGAGATAAAATTAATCATTAGAAAAGTAGGGACCAAGGAGCTGGTAGGCACTAGAGCCTTGCATGCTGCTGACCAAGGTTCTATCTCTATTGTCCCACATAAATCCTGTAATGATCCGGGAGTGATTTCTGAGTGCATAGTCAGGAATAGACACCAAGTAATACTGGAAATACGTCAAAACCAACCAAACAAAAACAGTAAAAACAATAATTTGTTAAGTAGGTGTCATAATTGCAATAATGTGAACTTATATCTTGACTGCATGACTGTCAAATGTCAGTGATATGATACTAAAGTCTCAAAATGAAACTCATTTAGAAGTAATAGTATAATAGGATACATTTCCTACAAATTAATGCAAATTTCTAATTTCCTAAAAAAATTTACTAAGCAAATGATGGATGTTAAATAAAATATTTTAAGAAATAATAATATGAATGTCCTTAAATTCAAAACTTTATGCTATATAAAAATATAAATAAGTCAGAATTTATGAAAACAAAGTTTTATATCTATTCTAAAATATTCAATCTAATTGGCAAATATTACTAATAGCATGCATTATAATAAGATATATACATTCTATAGTTCATGGTAATAAATATTGTTATATTGGTTACAATCAAAATTTCTTTTCTACACATTATTTTAATAATGTCCATCCACAAAATGTATAACTAAATGTGTGCTAATTATATCAATTCAGAGAGGAGACAATCATTATACCAGTACTAATTTTTTATATTTTGGGATCACACAGAGATTGGTCCTGGCTCTAAGCTTAGAGGTTACTACTGTAAGAACTCAAAGGAAATATAGGATATTGGGAATCAAACCCAGTTCAGCTATGTTCAGGCAAGCACCCAGTGCACTGTTCTAATTCCCTAGGTACCTGTATCATACCTCAGAACTTTGTATCTGCGCTTACCAAAATTTAATGTGACACCAAAATAACAACCAAGGTTTTAGCAAAGGTAATGAATGAAAAGGTTAGAAATTTAAAAATGCTATTCATGATTTTCTTATAGAGTTCAAAATAATTTTTTCTAGTTTATTAAGATAAACTTCAAATAGTTGGAATAGGGCAATAGCAGGGTACAGAGGACCTTTGATTGCACATGGCTGACTCTGGTTTGATCCTGGATATAACATAGGGTCATGTCAGGAGTCACTTATCTTAGGGAATTAGAACAGATATAATTAGAACACATTTAACTTTCTTCATTTTCAAATATATTGTTCAGATGTCATTATTTTAGTTTTTAATTAAGTCTTCATTAGATGTCAAATGTTCAAGGTTTTGCATATATATATATATATATGCATGCCATATTTTACTGAGCAATCTCTAAGTACAGCTACCTATATTTAATTTATGAGTATTAGAAAGTATAAAAAAAGGGCTCTGAGTACATAGAAATTAACAAAAAGAAAAAAGAAACCAGCTATCCAAACCTCTACTAAAATTTTACTTATTTCCATAATAAGTACTTCCATTTTTTAAAACTTCCACATTTCATTGGCCCAACAACAAATATTTTGCAGGCTAAAATCTCCTAAAAGTTTTTAAACCCAGTCATAAAAAATATCAGTTGACAGTTTTATCTCATGTTATAGGGGAAAATGTAAATAGGACTAGGCTTTTAGAGGGAGAGTACATTATTCTTCTTTTGGTTCATACCCCTTTCTTACTGTCATTCACCCTACTTTAATGTACATTATACTTTGCATAAATATTTCATTCAAAGAAGAAATCATAGTCAAATGCTCTGCATAAGATGTTATAACTATCACTTTTATGGAAGAGCCAATGGTAGTAATAAGGTGAAATTCCATTTATGAATTTTTATTCACTAGCCAAATACAAAGTCCAGTGAAATTTCCAAGCTAAAGTATTAATCAAAATTTATAAAATGCTAAAAGATAGGTTTTCCGCCTGAAAGATAAGTCCAATACAATTGAATTAATCCTTTGTTCAAAGAACAGAGCATTCACATAACAAGGAGAAATTGAGGCAGATTATCTTCTGAAGTTCAAAGAAAAAAATCCAAATTTTGCCCCCCCCCAAAATATGTAGTTATGTAAGTCTACATGCTGACAAAAACATTTTAATCAGTCATTAATCCTAAGATTTTAATGTGACTTCTGAGAACTCGGGTATTTTCTAACAAAAATTAAATTGCTTCCACAGTGAGTGGTACCAGCTAGTAATATCCTGATGTTCCTCAAAGAGGACAAAAAAGTACTAAAACCAATACAAAAGGAAGAATAAAAAAAAAGCATTGCTGATCATACAGCTAGTTGTTTACCACAGTGATTTAAAAAGAGGGAGAAAAGTAAAAGGAAGAAAAAAAATGAAAAAGAAAAGGCTTCGCTTACATCCTAGCAAAAGAATGTCTTCTAACAATGTGTAACAAAAACACTGCAGAAAATTGTTTACCTTGAAACAACAAAAAAAAGAGATCATTCATTTCAAAGCAAAACTGCAGTGCACAGCATTCTACAGCAAAACTCAAATAACTATGTAAGCATTAAAGAAGAATTCCCTTGCACAATAAGAAAAAAAAATATTAGCTAGAGAGTTCTAGTTTTGGCCTACTAAAGCTAAGCATGTATTAAAGGCAAGAGGAGAAGAAAAATTAAAAAGCAGAGACCAGCAGTATTTGACAAGAGCTAAATTCTTTAATCCAGTTCCTGTAAGATTCCATTTAGATTTCCACATGAGACATAAACAGCTTTGGAAATGGTTTTCAAAAATCATTAGGTCTACAAAATTTATGTACAGCTTGCAAAATTTGCATTGATCAAGTCTGCTTGTATCAATGCACACATTTTATCCTTATTAACTAATTTTAGCTTTATACATTTTATATTTGTTCATGTAGTTGAGTTTTATTCACATGCAATTTTCATGCCTAGAGGCAATAAATCAAAATTATTTACTATGTCAGCATTCAGAAAATATGGAATATATATGTATCTATATTAATACATAAATGTGGATATTCATATGCAATGTGAATATTCATATGCACAGTAATATATCTTGACTTGCATTTAAAAATAGTGTACTTATTATAAATAAAAATAATCTCTGCCAAAGCACCACCACCAGCTCTAGTGACTCCCAAAATGGTCTGGGTTATCCCTAATCATACTTGTGCAAGCAGTACTGCATTACCCAGAGTGTATTGAAGAAATTACAGTAATCACTACCCCATTCCACTCATGAGCTATGGAAATGTTTGTATATATTTATAAGTGGGTATATGTTTAATTTTAATGTATTTACTGGAAGTATACATCAATCTCTTTCCTAAAATGTATATATGTATACACATATTTATTATGTATAAATGCATTAATATATTTTAGATTACAAATTAGTCATCCTTATAAAGGTGTTATATAAAACTTTAGTGAAATTGCTAGAAAAGGACTAAATGATATGTGTATAATTTTCTAAATCTTGAAGGTAACTGAAAATATGTCCTAAACAGAACATTATAAATTGATTCGTTATGAAATAAACATGCCTTCAAAACACCATATTTTAGTTAGAAAATAAAAATAGCGATCATCTCCATCTTTTTCCTTAAGTCCATCACACTTATTTTCCACAAGTTCCTTTTATGTTCAGCGTCCACTAATCTTTGGCCTTTTACACCAGTAACTACAAATTTTCCCATTAGACTTTCATCATTCAGTATTATTTTGAATATTCTCATAGATAGTGATATGTACAAAGTGAAAAATTATTGTGATTTTAATTTGCATTCTCCAAGTGAGAAATGATGTTAAGCAATTTCATACCTAAAATGTCAGCTAAAACATATTTTCCTGTTTTTCATTGTTTAATCTGCATACTGGTCCTCAGATCCAGTTATATTGGTGAATCACTGATTTTCAACCATTCTATACCTGCAGTAGCAGTCCAAGAATCAGTAGTTGAAGATACATATGTTCTAATTGGTATGTATTTAGTTTTATGTATGTTTGTGGTAGTCTTCTTTCTCGAACTGCTACACAAGATACCATATACTAGCAAACTTTTGAAATATATTCCTTCCTTTCTTCCTTCGTCCCTTCCTTCATCCCTTCTTTCTTTCTTTCTTCTTTCTTTCTTTCTTTCTTTTTCTTTCTTTCTTTCCTTTCTTTCTTCCTTTCTTTCTTTTTCTTTCTTTCTTTCTTTCTTTCTTTCTTTCTTTCTTTCTTTCTTTCTTTCTTTCTTTCTTTCTCTTTCTTCTTTCTTTCTTTCTTTCTTTCTTTTTTCTTTCTTTCTTCTCTTTCTTTCTTGTCCTTCCTTCCTTTTTTCTTTTCTTTTTCCTTTTTTTTTGGGTCACACTTGGTGATGCTCAGGGGTTACTTCTGGCTATGCATTCAGAAATCTTGGGGAGCCGTATGGGAAGTCTAGGATAGAGCCCATGTCTGTCCTCAGTCAGCCCTGTGCAAGGCAAATGCCCTACTGCTGCTCTATAGCGCTGGTCCCTGAAATATATTTCTTGTCAATGTGGAGGATGTAAATTTCTACTTGATTCTGTCAATGTTTGTTTTTTGGTGAGAAATTTTTTCCTGGTTGTGGACTCCAGCCTTGTCTGTCCTCATTTCCACACACCCCCTCCCCCAACACAGGCTCATAAAGCACCTCTTGTGCTCTTCTTATAAAAACACTAAACCATCCCATTACCTCACTCTTATCTACCAAATACCTGTATATGTCACACTGATAAATAGCAAATTTACAGTATGATGGGGACAGGGCAACCACAAAGAGTCAGCCCATAATAACATAACCAGACATTTATATATTCTGGAGATAAGTTCTTTTCTAATATTTGTAATGTTTTATACAGTTCACATATACTAATTCTTAGTTACCAGTGCCTCATAAAAAGTAGTTAGTTCTTAAAATCGATGAACTTTAATAGTTTGACTTTTTTCATTGTGATCGCCATTTTGATATAATTTGAAATAATTATTTCCATGACTAAAATGCTTTTCTTTTTCTTTTCTTTTTCTTTTTTTTTTCTTTTTGATGAGGGTTCACAACCTGGGTTCTCGGGTCTTACTCCTGACTCTGTGCTATATAATACACCGGTATACTCTGAGTATTATATGGGTGCTAGGAATTGAACCTCAGCCAGTTGCAGGCAATTCAAGCACTTTACGTACTCATTATTTCTCTGGCCCTATTTTAATACATTGATAAGTACAAAAAGGTAAAGAGATTTTCTACTTGCTTAATAAGTTTTTGAAATTATAAATCTGATGTACTTATATTTATAAAATAGGGAATTAATTTTTAGTAATTGGTATTCATTTTTATGAACAAATGTATTCTTCCATTGAATTAAATATTATCATGTATTTGAATATGTCTATAATATTCATAGAGTAACTTTTTTGATATCTTACTGAGTCATAGATTTTAATCCTGGTGATTTTTTTTTTTTTTTTTTGCTTTTGGGTCTCACCCGGCAGTGCTCAGGGGTTACTCCTGGCTCCATGCTCAGAAATTGCTCCTGGCAGGCACGGGGACCATATGGGGCACCGGGATACGAACCGATGACCTTTTGCATGAAAGGCAAATGCCTTATCTCCCGGACCCCAATCCTGGTGATTTTTATACTTTATATATGTTGTGATTTCTAACAGTTATATTTTTTCTACTATTGAATAATCTTACAAAATTTTTAAGTATTTATATGGTGAATTCTTTTAGCTTTATTTCTGAAAAAAAGTTTATTTAGTCTACATACTTTAAAGAAAAATTTTAGATAAATATTCTATGTTAAGTTTAATAAATATTTTAAAGAATGATTGTGAATCTTGCTTTTTTTTTTTTTTTTTTTTTTTTTTTGGGTCACACCCGGCAGTGCTCAGGGGTTACTCCTGGCTCCATGCTCAGAAATTGCTCCTGGCAGGCACGGGGGACCATATGGGGCACCGGGATTCGAACCGATGACCTTTTGCATGAAAGGCAAACACCTTACCTCCATGCTATCTCCCGGGCCCCGTGAATCTTGCTTTTAAATCTTGTTTTTATTAATTCAAATAAGATAATTTGTCTTTATTTTTATTCATGTGATCTTGTATTTCCCTCTGATTAAAGATGTATCCTTAATTCAAGTTTTCAGTGTTTCTAACCAATTTCTTGATGCATCTTGAATACTCATCTTTATTTTTATTATTTTTTTGCTTCAGTAAAGTTTTTAAATCTGAATATTTATTGTTTTCATCAAAATTTTAAATATGTATCCTATTAGTTCTCCAGATATATTTTGTCCTCTTCTTTTTCAGTAGAATTCTAGTCATTTCTAAAACAGACATTGCAAGGCTATGAAGAAGTGTTTTCAGAAATGCATCAATAATTTTTCATCATTGTGCAAATATCATAGAATTGATTTGCACAAGTTTAAATAATAAAGTCTACTAAAGACCCAGATAATATGGTTTGGATATTAGGGTCACTGTTATATATGTGGCCTATAGTAAATGAAAATAATATTATCATATTTATCTATTTCGTATCTGATTGGTCCTCTTTTCGTTTCTGAAGTATGATTTGTTTATTTTTATTTATTTTATTATAAAATTAATCATGTTATATGCTTTAATTTTATTACTCTTTCTTCTGAAATGCATAATTTTCATTAATATTATTCAATGCATATTTTTCTTAGGAAGATTAATTTTCACCTATAGAATTCTCATTTGTAACATGTATATTTTTCTCTGTATAACGTTTAATATATCCTTTCAATTTCAATCTATGCCATATACATCCACATTAAGTTTTAAATAACTGTTTTTGAAACCCATGTTTTTACTTTTCTCAATAAAATATCAGACACAGTGAACTGTGGCTTTGAAACTTTCAGTTACTTCTCTTTCTTCCATATAGTCTTGAGTTTTATTGTAGAATACAGTAAATTTAATTAAATAAATAAAAATTTTTAGCATTATCAAATGCATTTAGTCTAGGAAAAAGATTTCCTTTCTAGTTTACAAAATGTTTGTAATATTTGAACTAAAGTTTCACTCACTGTGTTTATGAAAATTTGGGGACCCGGGAGATAGCATGGAGGTAAGGCATTTGCCTTTCATTCAAAAGGTCATCGGTTCGAATCCCGGTGCCCCATATGGTCCCCCGTGCCTGCCAGGAGCAATTTCTGAGCATGGAGCCAGGAGTAACCCCTGAGCACTGCGGGGTGTGACCCAAAAACCAAAAAAAAAAAAAAAAAAAAAAAAAAAAAAAGAACCAAAAAAAAAAAGAAAATTGGACAATTTCTAGTTTTGTAAAATATTTAGTAGCATTACCTCAATTTTACAATGGCCTCAGATCTTTTCCTAAAATCAGTACTAATCAATGCTTAATGAAATGAACTTGAGAAAACTAAATGCACATCTAAGGATTTTTCTTTTCTTTTTGTCTTCCCTCTCCAAAATGGTCCAAATTATGAAATTGAGCCAATTTGTCTTCCCTCAACTCCAAGTGTTTTATTCTCAGAAATATTGCCAGCTGCCTCTTTAGTACAGCAGAATTTCTCACTCAACTGGGGGACATATGACTTCCCTCTTAATCTTTGAGGGTGTAGGCAAAAATTGCATAATTAAGAGAGGCTTCACAGCATAAGACTAGACTGCCATCAAATAGGACAGGAGAACCACGAGAGTACAATAATAGAAGGGAATCATGATCAGAAAATGTCTGAAAAACAATTCATTGTACTATCGTTGGTTGCCACAGCCTGGAAACTACTGTGTATCCATTTGCCTCTGAATGTGATAGGTATCTCCTGGTTTGTTTCCTCAAAAATCTCTTGGTTTAAAGCATCATTCAACAAACATTTTTAATTTAAATATAACTCTATAAATAATATTACTATTGTATCCTCTGGTAATTTTTTTCTTGTAAGTATTTAAAGTAATGTTGAGATCTACTTCTCTATTTTCCAATTTAAGTAGAGTCTCATAAATATGTTAAAATTCTTATGTCAATGCCAGTTAACTATCTTTACTCAGACTCCTAATCTTTGTTAATTAATTTCATTGGGTTTATTTCTAAGTAATTTCTGAGAAGAACCTCTCAGCTTTTAATTGGCTTAATAACAAGAAAGAAAAGAAGTGAAAAGGTCTTAGGATCAAAAGCAGGAAGAAATAATAAAACACCGGTCTGAGAAAAGAGAGGTTTTAAAGTTATCAGACTTATGTATAAACAAAGACATTTAAAAAAATTCACCTCATTTACTATAAAAGCCCTACCTTCTTACAAAAGAGATCTAAATCAAAATGTCATTTTCCATTGATTCAATCAATGATTCGATCTGAAAATTGCTATATAAATAGCAATCAGTTTAAGGGTCCCGCATATTAAGTTTCTGTCCAAATTGTTAAATGTGTGTGTTTTCAATAGACACAATATGAAAATGTTACTTTCCCCAACCTATTCATTAAAGAGGCTACTATTTTGTTATTTATATATATATATACATATATGTGTTGTATATATACATACATATATACATACATAAATCAGTTAGAAAGTTCAGGGATTATATTAAGTTTTATTCACCTTCCAGGTAAAGGATTAGTGAAGAATTCTGAATTGTTCAATCATATGCTAACGTTGCCAAAATGTTGCCAAAATTTAGTTATTGACTTGATGATTAGTATTTATTTAAACTTTCTTAAAATAGTCATTACTATATTATCTAAGGAGTTCAAAGTAGGAATGCATTTTAGAAGTTATCTCTGTATAAGTGTGTTGGTCCTATTAGATTAAAAAAATCAACTGAAGATTTAACACAGTTTTTAGAATGCAAATGTCTCTCCTTCAATTCACCTAGAATACATTAAAATATACAGTTACCTGGCTCATTTTGACTTTCTCAGGTTTTGACCAACACTGCAGTATTAGGATACACTTACATTTATTTATATCTTTCCCCCTGGGCTTCATTCACTAACCGTTCATATTTCTCTTCCTTTGTTATTGAGTGCCCTGTGGCATAGCTCAGTCAATCAATTATTATAGTCAGAGCTGATGCTGCAGGATTCAAACAAAGGCCCACAAGCAAGTAAGAAACAATGGCAAGAGCAAGCTGTGTCAGTGTCACTGAATCAGCTGATCAATGCATGATTGAATTGTTTTTAAATGTATGTCAATTCAAGAACAGGGTTCAGAGGTATATTTGAAGTGTGAAATAAAAGGAGGCTGATGAAGGTGTGATCCCCTCCAAACAAATATTTTTCCCCATACCAGTGCAAAGTTGACCTTGCATTTAAAAATAGAGGATAGGAAAAGCTTTGTGAAAGTGTGAGCAGTTTGAATAAGTGATGTTTATAGGAAACTGTTTTAATATCCTTAATAAAGCTGAAAATAGGAGATAATGTTCTGAAAAATGCTTGCCTTTCTTTAGACTTGTTCTTCTTATCTTCTCATTCCTGCACAGTTAATAATATTAATAATAATAATATTGGCAATAATAATTAATAATAAACACTCACGGGTCAAACAAGCACTGATAGATTTACTTTCTTCAAACAAGAGAAATTTTCCTTACTTAGAATTTTTACTACTAAAGCCTTAAGAGAAAATAAAAGCAATTCTCCGAAATTAAAAAAAAAGGATTTAGTATGAAAAACTGGAACTCCTTGGAGAAATTCTTTTTGTTTTGTTTTGTTTTGTTTTGTTTGTTTTCACAATTAATGGATTCATTCTTGGCACAATGCAAACAAGAGTGATGTTAAAAATAAAATAGACTTTGAAGTAAAGCAAGCATTTTTTTTTTTTGTGGAATCTCGATGACACTTGAAATAACATGCAGAACAATTGCCAAATGAAAGCGAATTCTCAGTCTAAAGTAACCCTCACTTTTTGCTTTGTTTTGTTTTCAATATTTAATGAACATCCACTATATTGTGAATTTCATGATGGCATTGAGAAATAAAGATGAATCAGTGACATGCAATAAGACAAAATGAATATTGACAAGATAGTTACAAAAGATGGCTTTCCTCTCATACACTTAGCTATTTCTGTGTTTTTTTCTAGAAAGATATAATCACATAATCTCATCATTTAATACCCATAGAGTATTAAATTAGAAAATCAACAGTTATTTATTTACTAGTACCACATGACTTTGATGATGGTGGAGGATGCTAGGTGAAATGAGGGGAGAACAGTCGTGACCCCTAGAAGGGAATCCTCAACTTCCTTTGTATGTAACTACACCACCCAAAGAGTGGCTGGAGAAATCTAAGACTATGGGTCTTTGCAAGAAAAGTGAAGTCAGGCCTAGACCTTGCTCAGGTCTTTCTTTTGGTCTGCTGCCTTCCCTCACAGGTTTTATTTGGATATACTGATGCTGGTGAAAATCTCTGGATGACTATGTCAACTGGAATGAGAAAGGTGGTACCTCCAAGAAGAGAATCTTCCCTGTTCTCCCTTCCAAAACCCATCACCCAGGGGAGTGTCTGGAAAGATAGAGGGCTGTGAGATTCCATCTGGAAAGGAAAAAATAGTTAATCTAAGACCTTGTCCAGTTCTTTTGGGTTCATTGCCTTCCTCACATAAAGGAGTTGAGAAGTGGTGAAGTGAAAAATATTTTATTAGAGACACTGAGGAAGGGGAGGGAGAAGATAGGGATGGGGGGTAGAGAGAGAGAGAGAGAGAAAGAAACAGTAGCATTAATGAGGAGATGCCAGTGTGATGTTCATTTGTGAATCATGTGTACGGTGTCCAAATAACCAAAATTTTTTTAAATATTTTAAAAACATATATTATAGGGGTAGGAGCACAGCAGTGTAGGACTGACAGTGGTTCGACCCTTGGCATCCCGCATGGTTCCCCAAGCCAGGAGCTAGATCTAAGGACATAACTAGGAGTACAACTGAGTGTCACCAGGTGTGGCCCAAAGAGCGAAAGAGAGAGAGAGAAAGAGAGAGGGAGAGAGAGGGAGGGAGAGAGAGAGGGAGAGAGAGAAGAAGAGAGAGAGAATATCAGTTCTTCAAGATAGTCTCTGATGTTTGTAGAAAAAAACACCCTGAATTCTGTAGTTTTTACAAACAATGCCTGTATATGACTCTCAAGAGTTAGAAGAGAGATATAAAAATAGATTTGCTTGTTTCTTGCTTCTTCATTTTAATGGTACTCAAATGTTAGACAAATTAGAAGAGATGAGAAATTGGAGAGTGTCCTTTGTTCTGAAGGTGACCTGGGAATATTCATTTCATACAAATTCT
>PVKC010010956.1:0-25191 GCA_004027635.1 Crocidura indochinensis
AAAGAATGGGAAGAGATGAAAACAGAAGTTTATGATAAGATCAACAGAAACAACCTAAGAATATTGGAGTCTCAGAGACAAAGGAAGAAAATTTCCAGGAAGAATCAACAGTCAAGAACATCATTAAAGAAGTACCACCCAAAAGAAACCCCAGAAAAAATACCCCAAGACACATCCTAGTCACAATGATGAATCCCACAGATAGAGACATAATTCTGCAAACAGCAAGATCAAAAAAGGAAATTACATTCAAGGAAACATCCTTGAGATTTACAGCAGACATGTCCCCAGAAACACTCAAGGCCAGAAAGCAGTGGTGGGATATTGTCACAAGACTGAATAAAATGAATGCTTCACCTAGAATACTGTAGCAGCAAAACTCACTTTCTGATTTGACGGAAAAATACATGGTTTCACAGATAAAACAGAGCACAGAAACTTTACAGACTCAAAACCACTCTTAAGAGAAAAACTGAAAGACCTAATTTAAGACAAGACTAAGCAAAAGAAACAACAATTTTCGATATAAAGATGGCATCAAATCCCAGGACAATTCTTTCTCAATGTCAATAGACTAAATGCACCAGTTAAGAGACACAGAGTGGGTAAATGGATCAATAAACTCAATCCAACTTTCTGATGTCTACAAGAAATGCATCTGAATAATCAGAACAAACACAGACTCAAAATAAGAGGCTGGAGGAAAATTATCCAAGCAAATAACACCCATAAAAAAGCTGGAGTGGCCATACTAATATGAGATAATGCAAACTTTATACTCAGGAAGGTTTTACGGAACAAGGAGGGACATTATATATTAATCAAGGGGTACGTAGAGAGGGAAGAAATCACACTTCTAAACATATATGCACCGAATGAGGGTCCAGCAAAATATTTAATACAATTGTTGATAAAGCTGAAAAATAATATCAACAGCAACATAATATTTGTGGGGGACCTCAACACGGCTTTGCCATCAATAATTAGATCAACAAGACTGAAACCCAAAAGAATATACTGGACCTGAGGAGAGAAATGCAAGAAAGAGGCCTAGTGTCATATATATACTAGGCCTCTTTCTTGCATTTCTCTCCTCAGGTCCAGTATGTATATATATATATGACACTCTATCCCCAGAAACCTGGATACACATTCTTCTCCAATGTACATGGGACATTCTCCAGAATAGACTACATGCTGGTGGCACATAAAACATATCTCCATAATATCAAGACGATAGAAATTTTGCAGGCTACCTTTGCTGACTACAAAGCTCTGAAATTATTTGTGAATTCCAAAGGAACAAAGAAGAAAAACTTTAGCACCTGGAAGTTAAACAGCCTCATACTGAATAACCAATGGATCCGAGATGAAATCAAAGAGGAAACCAAAAGGTTCCTGGAAACAAATGATAATGAAGACACAAACTATCAGAACTTATGGGACACAGCAAAAGCAGTACTGAGAGGAAAATTTATAGCTTTGCAAGCACACATCAGGAAGGAAGAAGGGGCTTACCTGAGTAACTTAGTGACGCAGCTCATAGAACTAGAAAGTGCTCAACAAAATGACCCAAAAATAGGGAGGCAGAAGGAAATAACAAAGCTGGAGCAGAAATCAATGAAGTGGAAAACCAAAAAAAAATCCAAAAGATCAATGAAAGCAGAAGTTTGTTCTGTGAAAAAAATATACAACATTGAGAGACGACTGGCAAAACTAAAAAAGAAAGAGAGAAACTTGATAACTCATATTAGGAATGAAAAAGGAGAGTTCACTACTGATATGGCAGAGATTCAAAGGGTAATCAGAAACTACTTTGAGAAACTCTATCCCACTAAAAATGAGAACCTGGAAGAAATGGATAAATTCTTGGACTCTTATAATCTTCCACGGTTGAAGGAAGATGTAGCATATCTAAACACACCCATCATTATTGATGAAATGAAAACGGTAATCAAATATCTGCCCAAAAACAAAAGCCCAGGCCCAGATGGATTCACTAATGAATTCTTTCAAACTTTCCAAGAGGAACTACTACCAATCCTGGCAAGACTCTTTCATGAAATAGAAAAAACGGAAACATTTCCAGGAACAAAACTTGAAGATTCCTTTTTCTCCACATCACTACTAATAGCAGTTTCTGTTTTTAATAATCACACATATAGGATGATATTTCACTGACATTTATATTTTTACTTTACCTCACAGTTAAGATTCATAATTTTATATGTCTTTTAGACAAAATATCCCTTCTTTGATGAAGTGTCTGTTCAACTTTCCAATTTTGTGATGATCTCTTGTTTATTGTTGAGTTTTGTGAGTTCTTTATATAAATTGAATATTACTCTTGTGTCTGATCTATTTGTGCAATAATTTTTTTCTCATTCAGTAGGGTGACTTTTTTATTTTATTGTTTTTAGAATTTATTGCTACATTTATTTCCATTTAAAGGCATTGCAATATATTTTATTTACAGGCAGCATTTTCCTTTTTAATATAATTTTTATTTTAATCATAGTGGCTTACATATCTTTCACAGTAATATTCCAGGTACATTTTAACATTGGAGCATGGGAATTCCCATCACCTAATTATCCTCCCTCCACCTCCATTCCCAGCCTGCCTCCCATATCCTCCACCTTCACTCCAGGGGCCGCCAAAATGAGTGGTCCCCTCTGTGTCTAGTTTACTACTTAGTGATCTTATAAATGTTTGGTCTTGGTACCTCCATTAATTCCCCTTTAATTGGGAGCCGGGACTAGATAGTTCAAATTATGTGGTTTTGTTTGAGGAAGAGAAAAGTAATAAAATGGGGTAAAAATCAACTACGCCAACAATGGGCAGAGTCTTTTTAGATGCTCTCATCCTTGGTTTGAGACACGAATGGGGAAAAAAGAAAGTGAAACACCACAACAGTTCAAAAAGAAGTATCAAATAAAATATCCTACTGAGCACTGCAGCAATAAAGATATGTACCACATAATAGCCCTGGTCTTGAGAAAAAACATGACAGTGCACAAAACGAAAGAAGAGAAAAGAAGAAAGAAAAAGTAAATATATACATAAAAATGTGGACAACTGCTTCAATATCCACATTAAAACAAAGAAATCGATGAAAAATAGAAAAGAAAATTAAAAGAATATTTTGTGCCTTTGCTCTCTTTTTTTTTCCTTCCTGCATAGGCACAGTAAATATTGGGGTCATTCGAAAAGGAAATCCCCTTGGTCTAAGTCTAAGAGTTACAGGGTTTCTCCACCCTTGGAATATATTGTTATGAGATAATATATAGACTCCTTTCAAGTTCATTTACTCTCCCATTGGTGCTTTTGTGGTGTATGTAAGTCTTCTGCTCCTATCTGTATGATAAAATCAGACCTCTATATGTAGAGATCTCAGTCTCTGCACAGGCCAAGGAATGGAACTTACGATGAAGTCTTTCTTTGTGATTTCAGAGGTTCTGTTTCCTCAGTGTCATTTTAATCTGTCTTCTGTAGTTGGTGGTCTTGACCCTTGTGCTGAACCTCGGATGGAGATACAGGCAGCATTTTCAATTATGCAATAAATTCCTTTGCATGTTTCCTACTCATCCATTTTTTTCTGTTTTATTCATAGGAAGGCTGAATCCTAGTCTCTCAGGTCAATTATTCTCTTTCTTTGTATTTTATATTCTATATACTTTTTGTATTTTAAATTTTTTAAATTTTTATTGTGGTCGAAGTGAATTACAATTCTTTCACAGTAATATTTGAGGATCATGCTGACAATGAGTGAGGGGAATTCCCACCACCAGTGCTGTCCTCCCACCAGTATGGTGACTTTTTTAAATTGACAATACATAATTCTATTAGTTTGATTTAATTCAATTATTTATTTTTAGTTTTTCGATGTTGAATCTCTCTACCACAGAAACCAGTATCATGTTTTCTTGCTATCATTAGTTTTGGAGTTTGTTGTTTTGTTTTTAAGGCACTGTGATTTACAAAGCTGTTAAGAGTCTCAGACAGACATTCACTGTTCAAATTCTGAACCCATCCACAGTGTCAGTTTTCTTCCACCAATGTGATCAGGTCATTTGCCTTTGTCTTGAAGTTACTGTGAATATATATATATATATATATATATATATATATATATTATATATAATATAATCATATTATATATACATGTGTCTATGTGTGTGTATACCTTACTTTTATTCCCTCTATTTTCTACATCTATTTTTCAGATCTATTATTTTTTCGGTTCTATGTTTATTTGCTTATTTTTTTCCCTGCTTGTTTGTTTTGTTTTGTTTTGTTTTGGGGCCACACACTGTAGTGCTCTCCACTCAAAAATAGCTCCTGGCGGACTTGGGAAAAATGTGGGATGCCAGGGATTGAGCCTAGGTCTGTCCTGGGTCAGTAATGTACAAATTAAATGCCCTAACACTGTGCTCCCCTTTAGATTTTCTGACATAGTTGGTGTTAGTGCACATATATTTTTCAACGAAAAGTCTGACTCATAAGTGGAGATTTTTTTCCATTCCAGAAACTAGTACCTAACAGGATTGTGTTTTTTACCAACTATGTTGATTTCATTGGAAATATATGGTTAGGAATAAAATTGAATAATGCAGGCATCCTTGTGATTTCCAGTAAAGAAGATGCTGAGCAGGGAGCTTCAGAACAAATGCTGTTAGATTATTTTTTCAATTTAGAGTTATGTCAACTCTCACTAAACTTTTTTTTTTGGTTTTTGGGTCACACCCGGCAGTGCTCAGGGGTTACTCCTGGCTCTATGCTCAGAAATTGCTCCTGGCAGCACAGGGGACCATATGGGGCACCGGGATTCGAACCGATGACCTTTTGCATGAAAGGCAAACGCCTTACCTCCATGCTATCTCTCGGGCCCCTCTCACTAAACTTTTAAAATTTGAACCTATTTACATTTTGCATTTGGTATATATGCATCTAACTGGAGACTTTCCTGTTTTCTGTTAATTTAAACCAGTTGTCCTCAAACTATGTCCTGCAGGCCACATACTGTATTTGTTCCCATTTTTTTTTCTTCACTTCAAAATAAGATATATGCAGTGTGCATGAGAATTTGTTCGTAGTTTTTGTTTTTACTATACTCTGGCCTCCAACAATCTGAGGGACAGTGAACTGGCCCCCTGTTTAAAAAGTTTGGGGACCCCTGATTTAAACAGTTATTTTTATTTTTTTTCCATCATTGTCACTTTTTGTAGGCAAAAATTAGGTTCTATATTGACATTTATATAATCAGTTCTCCATCTTCTCAAAGAGAAAAATATCAAAGGAAAAACCATCAACGAGTTACATTGTTTTAATATTATGAACCAATACTGCACAATATCCACTCATTACTAAATTTATTTCTATTATTATATTCTAGTATTAGGAATGGAACTATTCAATACATTTTATCACTGTATTAATGAACTTTGTGTTCTTGTTTTATTTTAATCTCTAATTGAAATTTCACCCCAAACAGGGTTATCTTATTGACAATTATAATAAGTAGATTTTCCAAGTAGTTGGTAGATTGGTTTATATTCATTTTTTCCTAATAGCAACAACTTTCTAAGCTGTAGCATAAAAAAAGCTCCTGCCAGTTCTGATAAACTGAAAATACAATTGAAGTAACTTGCCAGCTAGAAAAAAATAAACCACATAAATGTGTTTTATGACACTAACTTTTCACTTTTAAACCAAAAATTAGAGTTTATTTTTAGAAGTTCAGGTTCTCTTACTAAAAAGTCAGTATGACGTTTTTATAATTTAAATGGTTTAATAGTTTTTATTGCTTGTACTAAAAAAGCACTGTCCAAGATTGAATAAATGCTTTTCTTTCAACCTTCTGTTCTCTTTTCCTCTCTTCCTCTATAGATCTCACACATTATTGTTTTGTTATTTCTCTTTTACGGTTTAGGGGGCCATACCCGGTGATGCTAGGGGTTACTCCTGGCTATTCACTCAGAAATCTCTCCTGGCTTGGGGACCATGTGGGATGCAGGGGGACCATATGGGATGCAGTGGGACCAAACCACAGTCGGTCATAGGCTACCACTTCGTGCCACCACTCTGGCTCTCTTTTTTATTTTTATGCCTCACTTTCACACATAGTTACTAAAGAAATTCTAATGGACATTTGAAGAAAAATTTGATTGTGGTAGGTGGTAAGTGAAGATATAGCACATCTGTCAACAAGATTAAATATGCCAGTACTGGTAAATCCTGTGATAGAGCAATTGTTTCAATATCGAAACTGGAAATTAAGAAATACCAACCAAATAAGAATACCCAAAGGTGGTGTATATATATGCAGCACTTGCTACAACAAAGAAATAAAATATACTCACTGGAATTTTGCCAACAATTCAAAATGAGACAGTGAAGAAAGAAAATTTTATAGTGAGCAAAAGGAAGTACTTCAGTTCTTGCCTCTCTGGTTTGATTGAAAGAGTATTTTGAATTTCTACATGTCTGATTAGTCACAGACTGGCTTCCTGTTGGAGATATAGGGAAAGATAAGGCATAAGAAGTTAAAAACAAAAACAAAGGGAAAAGGGAAAAAGAAAAAAAGGAACTAGGAGGGGTCCATCTAGGTGTTATAAATTTCTGTTTAGATGGAGAAAGGAAAAAAAAGAAGAAAGGGGCAACAAAATGAAGCAAAACAAACAAAAAACAATAGAGCAGTAATAACAAAAGTACAAAAAACAAACCAAAAAATGACAAATCAAAACAAAGAAAAAAAGGAAAACAAACTTAAATCATCAACAACGTAAGAAGGTATGTGTTTCTTCTTCTTCTTCTTCTTCTTCTTCTTCTTCTTCTTCTTCTTCTTCTTCTTCTTCTTCTTCTTCTTCTTCTTCTTCTGCTTCTTCTTTCTTCTAAGAGTACAGGGTTTCTCTCCCTCTTAAAGCATACTTGATAATTTAGGGTAACCTGCTGTGTCTTTATCTCATGTTGTAATGTACCATATTTTTACCTTAATTTTCAAATTACCTATTAGTAATTCTTCCTATTAGGCCATGGGGTTAACATTAACCTGCTAAACAAAAATTTCAAAAACTGTCCTATTCATCTGTATTGACTCTTGTTGCAGTTTTTTAATCTTTTGGTGGACTTTTTGTTACTGGTCTCTTAGAAATGAGAACATAAGTGCAAAGTATTATGAGTTACTGTATAACTGTAATATTTTTATATTTTTATTATTTTCATCCTTTGGTTTTTTTTGGGGGGGGGAAGTTGGGCTATACCCAGACACCAAGTGACACTCAAGAGTTACTACTGGCTATGCACTCAAAAATCGCTCCTGGCTTGGGGGACCATATGTGACACCATCGTTCGAACCCAAATCTGTCCTGTCCTGGGTCAGCTATGCGCAAGGCAAATGTCCTGCTCTGTGCTATTGCTCCAGCCCCTCTTTTCATCTTTGATATATAGTTTTGCTGAATATAATTTGATATAACCATTACTTAGATTTTTCTTCCATAATATACTAGCTCTGTGTTTATTGCTGTTGAGTTCATTGTTGACACACAGTAACTTTTCCTTTTTTACTCAAAAACATTTGTAATATTTCTATAAGCTATGTTTATTTCTCATGTGAAATTACTTCAGCTATTACTTACAAGGCAATATTAATTTTACTGACCAAGAGCATATATTTCCCTTTCAAATAGCTTGATGAAATAATTGTAAAGTTTTTTTAAATCAATAACATTAAGCAAAATATCACCTTTGTCTTCAACTCATATACGTATTAAGTCTGACTGTTTCTGCACTGAATGTGATTGTCTTTAACGTGATAAATTTCTACCTCTAAGTTCTGCCGCCTATCTACCTCAGTACTTTAAAATATTATTCTTCCTTACTTTGTTCAATATTTGGCCCTTTAACCTTTTATTTCACAAATTGGTAGGGCTTTAAAACATTCCAGTTCTTATTTTAGTAAAATACATAAAAGTTCCTTTTTCTTGGAGGATATATGATTCTTGGACCCATGCACATGTGACCTACCTCTCCTCTCTGACCTCTGAGTTGTGCACTTTCCTGCTTTCATGCTGGGTTGTGTACTAGGACTCTCTTCACCTTTAGAGAAGTCCAGGTTCTGCTGTTCACATTACTAATTACTTTTGCTTTTGTTCTTATCATCTCCCTTTTTCATCACTACCTACAAATAAAATTTGTTTGTAAATTCCTTGTTGTCAAGAAAAAAAATTCTTCACATATCTACTGAACCAATTCTATATATTTACCATCTTTTTTTCTGAACATTTGCCTCTTTTTAGCCAGGTAAATCCTACTTTCTATTGTGGGTGACTAGAATGAAGTGAGGAGGAAAGGACATATAGAAAATTCCACCACCTGTAGAAATTCCTGGTCTGAGTTATGTCTGATTAAAGTCTTATCCTCACACCACTGCAACTCAGATACTCATGTCCCACCAACCCTAGGAGAGAGCCTTCAAACTGCACCTCAATTGCACTTATACTACGTGGTGGTATGGAAACTGGAACCACCGTTCACATACTCAGGGAGCTATGGTTTCAAGCTGGAGTGATAAATTGTTCTTTTTAGGAAAAGGAAAGTCAGCCTAATCTCGGAACAGGCATTTCAGAAATGTCATCTTCCCTTACAGAAAATAATTTCATGATGAGAAGAAACATTAAAACAAAATAGTTTTAATAAGTTTTTCAGATATTAGGCTTCACTCTTCTTGCTTTGGCCTGGAAACTTTGATCTTCTCTGGCATCCTTCCCTGAGGGCTTGCTACTCCAGCAGTGAGTCTTACCTGCCCAGAGACTGTATACATACCTGACTCTGCTGGGACTTTTAAGTACGGCAGACATCTTGAGGCTTCTCTTTGCTTGTTTCAGCCTGAAAAATATGATCCTCTCTGGCATCTTTCCCTGAGGGCTTGCTTCCCCTGTGATGAGTCTTCTCTGCCAAGAGACTGTGGATATAGCTGACTTTTCAGGGCCTTTTAAAAATGGCAGATATCTTAAAGCTTCACAATGCTTGTTTAGGCCTGGGAACTTTGATCCTCTCTGGCATCCTTTTATAAGGGCTAGCTTCTCCTGTGGTGAGTCTTCCCTGCCACAAAAGTGTGGATATAGCTGATGCTGGTAGTCCTTTTATGAACAGCAGGCATCTTGAGGTTTTGCTCTGCTTGCTTCTGCCTGGAAACTTTGATCCTCTCTGGCATCCTTCCCTGAGGGCTATCTTCCCCTGTGGTGAGTCATCCCTGGCCAGGACTGTGGATATAGCTGACTCAGATGGGCCTTTTAATAACAGCATATATTTGAGGCTTCATTTTGCTTATTTCAGCCTGGAAACTTTGATCATCTCTGGCATTCTTCCATGAGGGCTAGCTTCCCCTATGGTAAGTCTTCCCTGCCCAGAGACTGTGGATATAACTGACTCAGCTTGTCCTTTTAAGCATGGCAGACATCCTGAATCTTCTCTCTGCTTGTTTCAGCCTGGAAACTTTGATTCTCTTTGCATCTTTCCCTGAGGGCTGACTTCCCATGAGTGAGTCTTCCCTGCCCAGAGACTGTGGATATAGTTTATTATGCTGGGCCTTTTAAGCATGGCAGACATCTTTAGATTTTGCTCTACTTGCTTTAGACTGGAAACTTTGATTCTCTCTAGCATCCTTCGCTGAGGGCTCGCTTCCCCTGAGGTGAGGCTTCCCTGCCCAGAGACTGTGATATAGCTGACTCTGCTGGGCATGTTAAGCATGGCAGACATCTTGAGGGTTTCTTCTCCTTGCTTTGGCCTGGAAACTTTGATCCTCTCTGGAATCCTTCCCTGAGGGCTTGCTTCTCCTTATGTGAGTCTTTCCTGCCCAGTGTCTATTGACACAGCTGATGCTGCTAGGCCCCTTAAGCATGGCAGCCTTCTTGAGACTTTACTCTGCTTGCTTCAGCCTGGAAACTTTGATCCTTCTGGCATCTTTTCCTTAGGGCTCACTTCTCCTGAGGTGAGTATGCACTTCTCATAGATTTTGGATATAGCTGACTCTGCTGGACCTTTGAAGTATGGCAGATATCTTGAGGCTTCACTCTGCTTGGCTCAGCAGTGAAATATTGATCCTCTCTGGCATCCTTTTCTGAGGGCTTGCTTCCCTGTGGTGAGTCTTTCCTGCCCAGAGACTGTGGATATAGCTGACTCTGCTGGATCTTTTAAGCATGGCAAATTTCTTGAGGCCTTATTCTGCTTATTTCGACCTGGATACTTTTATTTTCTTTAGAATCCTTCCCTGAGGACTCGCTTCCCCTGAGGTGAGGCTTCCCTGCCCAGGACTGTAATATAGTTATAACTCTGCTGGGCATGTTAAGCATGGCAGACATCTTGATGCTTTGTTCTGACTGCTTTGGCCTAGAAACTGTAATCCTCTCTGGCATCCTTCCCTGAGGTCTTGCTTCTCCTTAGGTGAGTCTTTCTTGCCCAGAATCTGTTGATATATCGGATGCTGATAGGACTTTTAAGCATGGGAGACATCTTGAGACTTTACTCTACTTGCTTTGGCCTGGAAACTTTGATCCTTCTAGCATCTTTTCCTACAGACTCGCTTCTCCTGAGGTGAGTATTCTATTCCCAGAGACTTTGGATATAGATGACTCTGCTGGGCTATTGCAGTCATCTTGAGATTTCACTCTGCTTGCCTCTGCCTGGAAACTTTGATCCTCTCTGGTATCCTTTCCTGAGTGCTTGCTTATCCTGAGGTGTCTTCTGGCCCACAATAGTTGGAGCCAGAAGAGCTCTGCCGCTTTTCTTCACTTCATGGTCGTGCTCTCCATCTAGCTGATGAATCCCACTACAACACGTAGAAAAATCCAAAATAAAAGTGTGACAATGGGGAAAAAATGCAGGCCAGCACCAGGCATAGAGAATGAACATGGTAACTCTGATATCCCTAAAATTGGCCAACCACCTAGTTATCTCTCAAATATAGAATTTAGAGAAAAAATATGGACAATATTCACAGAACTCAAAGAAAGCATAGATCTAGTTGAACAGAACACTATTAAAAATCAAGAGATCATGATGATAGAAATCAGAAAACTCCAAGCTGAAATAATAGGTCAAATAACAGGTCTGAAAAACTCTGTGACAAATGAAAAAACTCAATGGAAAGCCTCTCTACCAGGGTAACAGCAGATGAGGATTGAATTAGTGAGCTGGAAGAGGATATGCATAACAACTCCATACAGCAGAAGAGATTGGAAAAAGTCTTAAAGAAAATTATCAGACAATGGAAAAAATTACTCAAAGAATATGAACAGTTGAAAATAGAAGTCTTTAATAAGCTCAACAGAAACAGATTAAGAATCATTGGAGTCCCAGAGACCCAGGAAGAAAATCTCCAGGAAGAATCAACAGTCAAGTACATTATCACAGAGAAACTATCAGAGCGAAAGAATACACGTGACCAAATCCTGCATGCCCAAAGAGTACCAGCTAAATGAGACACCAAGAAAAATACCCCAAGACACATCCTATACACAATGATGAATCCCATAGATAGAGACAGAATACTCAAAGCACATGATCAAAAAGGGAAATTAATTCAGGGAGCATCCTCAGATTTACAGCAGCCTGTCACAAGAAAACTTCAAGTCAAGAAGCAGTGGTGGGACATAGTGACAGAACTTAATGAAATAAATGCTTCGTCTGGAATACTGCACCCAGGAAAAATCACTTTCAGGTTTAAAGAAGTATATATAGCTTCACAGATAATCAAAAGCTCAGAAAACTTAAAGACTCAAAACCAGCCTTAAAAGAAAAGTCTATTTTAAGACATGACTTACCAATAGACACATCGAACTTTTACACAAACATGGCACGAAATCCTATGACAATTATCTCTCTCAATGTCAACAGACTTAATGCACCCATTAGGAGACACAGAGTGGCCAATGTATCAAAACACTGAATCAAACCTTCTGCTGCCTACAAGAAACACATATGAATAGTCATAACAAATATAGACCCAAAATCAAAGGCTGGAGGAAAATCATCCAAGAAAACAACAACATTAAAAAAGCTGAGATGGCCATACTAATATCAGATGACACAAACTTTATATTCAGAGAAGTTGTAAGGGAAAAAGGTGGACACTTTATACTAATCAAGGTATATATAGAGCAGGAAGAAATCATTCTCCTAAAAATATATGCACCCAATGAGGGACCAGAAAAGTATTTAATACAATTATTGACAAATCTGAAAAAGGATATCAATAATAAAACAGTAATTGTGGGAAATTTCAACATGACTCTTTCCACACTTGATAGGTCAACAACATTGAAACCCAACAAAAATATACTAGACCTGAAAAGAGAAATGGAAGAAAGAGGCCTATAGATATGTGTAGCACACTATATCCCAAAAACCCTGGATATACATTCTTCTCCAATGTGCATGGGTCATTCTCCAGGATAGACCACATGCTGACATATAAAACATACCTGCATAAATCCAGAGGATAGAAATTTAACAGGATACCCTCACTAACCACAAGGCTCTGAAATTAGATGTGAAGTACAAAGGGACACAGAAAAAAAAACTTTAACATCTGGAAATTAAACAGTATACTACTGAACAACCATTGGGTCCAAGTTGAAATCAAGGAGTAAATAAAACATTTCTTGGAAACAAATGACAATGAAGAAACAAACTATCAGACTCTATGGGACACAGCGAAAGAGGTACTGAGAGGAAAATTTATAGCTTTGCAAGCACACAACAGGAAGGAAGAAGGAGCATACCTCAACAGCTTAATGATGTAGCTTATAGAATTAGAAAATGATCAACAAAAGGAACCAAAAACAGGGGGACAAAAGAAAATAACAAAGCTCAGAACAGAAATCAATGAAGTGGTAACCCAAAACATAAACCGAAAGATGAATGAAAGCAGACGTTGGTTCCTTGAAAAAATAAACAAGATTGATAGATCTTTGGCAAACCTCACAAAGAAAGAGAGGGAGAGAAACTTGTTAACCAATATCAGAAACGAAAAAAGGGAGATCACTACAGATACCACATAGATTCATAGGTATTCAGAGACTACCTTGAGAAACTCTATGTCACTAAATATAAGAACATGTAAGAAACGGATAATTTCTTGGACACTTATATTCTTCCACAGTTGAATAAAGAGGATGTAGCATATATAAATACTCCTGTCATTATTAAGAAAATTAAAATTGTAATAAAAAGTCAGACCCCACAAAAGCCCGGATTGATTCACAAATGAAGTTTTTTAAACCTTTCAAGGCGAATTAGTACCAGTCCTGGCCAGGCACTTTCTTGAAATTGACATAGCAAGAAAACTTCCAAACAGCTTTTATGAAGCCAACATTACCTAGATACCATAAGCAGATAGTGATGCTACCAAAAAATTACAGACCAATATCCCTGATGAACACAAATGCAAAGATCCTCAACAAAATCTTGGCAAATAGTATCCACGGCCTCATTGAGAAGGTCATTCACTACAATCAAGTAGGTTTCATTCCAGGAATGCATGAGTGGTTTAACATCCGGAAATCTATCAACATAATGCAAAACATGAACAACAAGAAACATTATCATATCAATAGACTCAGAGAAAGCATTTGATAAAGGCCCAACACCCATTCTTGATAAAAAAAACTCTCAGCAAGATGGGAATGAAAGGAAACTTTCTCAATCTGATTAAGGCCATCTACCACAAGCCGGCAAATATTATCCTCAATGGAAAAAAAACTAAAATCCTTTCCTATAAATATTGGTTCAAGAGAAGGCTGTCCACTCTCATCACTTCTCTTCAACATAGTACTGTAAGTACTTGCTATAGTGATTAGGTCAGAAAAATATATCAAGGAATCCAGATAGCAAAGTAAGAAGTCAAGCTCACAGTGTTTGCAGACATGATACTTTATTTAGAAAAACCTAAAGACTATAACAAAAGCTTCTAGAAACAATATATTCATATAGAAAAGTAGCAGGCTACAAAATTAGCACATAAAAATCAATGGTCTTTTTATATATCAATAATTATAGGGAAAATATGTAAATTAAGAAAACAACCCAATTCTCATTAGTGCCACACAAACTCAAATATTTTGCTGTCAAACTAATGTTGTGAAGGACTTATACAAAGAAAAATATAAAATCCTGCACTAAGAAATAAAGAGGACACCAGAAAATTGAAACACATACCATGATCATGGATTGGCAGATTAACATAATAAAATTGCAATACTTCCAAAGCATTGTACAGATTTAATGCAGTTCTTCTAAAGATACCCATGAAATTCTTCAAGAAAGTGGATGAAACACTGCTGAAATTCATTTGGAACAACAAACACCCTCGAATAGCCAAAGCAATATTTGGGAAAAAGAATATGGGAGGCATTACTTACTCAAGTTCTAAAATGTATTACAAAGCAATAGCTATCAAAGCAGAGTGATATTGAATAAAGACAGACCCTCAGATCAGTGGAATAGACTTGAGTTCTCAGAGAATATTCCCCTGACATACAATCTTCTAGTTTTTGATAAAGGAGCAAGAAATCCTAAATGGAGCAAGGAGAGCCTCTTCAACAAGTGGTGTTGGCACAACTGGTTAGACACTTGCAAAAGAGCGAAATCAGACATCCAGATAACACCATGTACAAAGATAAAATCCAAATGGATTAAAGACCTTGATATCAGATCGAAAATCTTAAGATATATAGAACAACACATCGGTAAAACACTCCATGACATTGAGACTAAAGTCATCTTTAAATAGAAAACAACACTCTCCAAACAAGTGGAAGCAGACATAAACATATGGGACTATATTGAGCTGAGATGCTTCTGTACCTCAAAGGAAATAGTGCCCAGGATACAAGAGCCACCCACTGAGTGGGAGAAACTATTCATTCAATACCCATCAAATAAGGGACTAATATCCGAAATATACAAGACACTGACAGAACTTTGCAAGAAAAAATAACATCTAATCCTATTTAAAAAAGGGGAGGAATAAAGGAACAGACACTTTGTAAAGAAGAAATACAAATGGCCAAAAGGCTCATGGAAAGATGCTCCACATCACTAATCATTAGGAAGATGCAAATGGAAACAACTATGAGGTATCCTCTCAAGCCACAGAGATTGGCACACATCACAGAGAATGAGAACAAGCAGTGCTGGTAGAGATGTGGAGAGAAAGGAACTCTTATTCACTGCTGCTAGTAATGCCATCTAGTCCAACCTTTATGGAAATATGGAGATTCATTCAAAAATTGGAAATTGAGCTCCCATACGATCCAGCTATACCACTCCTAGGGATATACCTAGGAACACAATAACACAATAAAAAATCCCTTCCTCATATCTATATTCATTGCCACACGATTTACAATAGCCAGAATCTGGAAACAACCAAGATGCTCTTCAACAGATGAATGGCTAAAGAAACTGTGATAATATATACAATGGTATGCTATGCAGCCGTCAGAAAGATGAAGTCATGAAATTTTCCTATATATGGATGTACATGGAATCTATTATGCTGCATGAAATAAGTCAGAGGGAGAGAGATAGACACAGAATAGTTTAATTCATCTAAGGGTTTTAATAAAAATGAAAGACAATTTTGAAGTAATTGTCAGAGACAAAAGAGAGGAGAGTTGGAAGTTTCAGCTCATTTCATGAAGCCCACCACAAACAGTGATGAGTGCTATTATAGAAATAACTATATTGAGTACTATCAGAACAAAGTGAATGAATGAGGGAAGTAGAAAGCCTGTCTCAAGTACAGGCAGGTGTGTAGTGGGGAGGACAGTGATATGGGACATTGAAGGTGGGAATTTTGCACTAATGAGGGGGGTGGTGTTCTTTGAATGACTGAAATCCAACTGCAATCATATTTATAAATAAAGGCATTAATAAAAACTATTTAGAGAGAGGACAGATAGATACTACAGTGGTTGACCTAGTACAGATCTTGGTTCGATTTCCCTGCTTGCCATATGGTCCCCCAAACCAGGAGTGATTTCTGAGTGCATATCAAGGATTAACCCCTGAACGTCACAGGTTGCAGCCCCTAAAATTATTTAGAAAAATGTAAGGGGAGATAAATAACTGTATGTGTTTATAAAAAAAGCACAGAATTTTCCAAGAATGAAAAACTGAGGAGAATGGCTTTGGGAAGGTTAGATATAATTTCCCCAAATTGTCTTGACCTAGAGTTCTCTACATACATAAAAATTAATCTGTACTACTTTCAAAGGAAAAATTATAGTTTTTTTTGTTTCTTGTTTTTGTTATAATTTTTATTTAGTCAATGTGAATTACAAAGTTACTTATGATTGGGCTTTGGGCATGCAATGTTTGAACATACATCACTTCACCACTGTCCACTTTTCTCCCATCTTCCTTCTACCCACCAATCTGCTTCTACAAGAGGCACTTTTTGCTATGGGAATGTTTGCACTGTGGTTCTTTGTTCTGTTGCTGAGAGGGTTTCATACTCTAGCATCCCGGGGGTGATGGTGGGGCATATGGGTTGTAGAAAGGGAGCTGGGATGGGGGGGGAGGACAAATTTGGTGATGGGTATTCCCCTGATTCACTGTTAATATGTACCTAAAACACTACTGTGAAAGATATGTAAGCCATTATGATCAAAATAAAAATTATAAAAATAGTTTTGTAATTTATTGTTCACAACATTAAAAAAAGTTAAACCTTAAAAAGTATAAAAATTTAACAGTGTTGGAGCTGTAGCAATAGTAAAGTGTGTATGGCACTTGCCTTGCATATGTTCAACCTAGTTTAATTCCTAGAGACACATATCCAGGAGTGATCCCTCAGTTCAGTCAGGAATAAGAACTGAACATTACAGTGCATTTCCTATAAAACCAAAAATCATTTGATATTATTCCATATAATTTGATTTTCTTCAGTGCCAGTAGTAGCAGTTATAAATGCTCTCAGAGCATGAATCATATCTTTGTTCTCTTTTGTTCAATGCAACTGGCATAAAACTAGTACTCAGTAGTTCTTGAGATGCTTTTTGAATATATGAATAAAATATGAGGGCAAAGAGGAATAATTAATACATCCAGAGGTGTCATTGAAAATTTTATATATGGGGCCGTGCGGTGGCGCTGGAGGTAAGGTGCCTGCGCTAACCTAGGACGGACCGCGGTTCAATCCCCCGGTTCCCCATATGGTCCCTCGTGCTTGCCAGGAGTGACTTCTGAGCGAATAGTCAGGAGTATCCCTGAGCATCACTGGGTGTGACCCAAAAACAAAAAAAAACACAAAAAAGAAAATTTTATATATGATATTCAAATTTAAGCATGAGTGCTGTTTCTCTCTCCCTCCTTATTTCTTCTTTATTTTAACTTTCTGTTTATTTACTTTATTTTTCAAAAATTTGTTTATTTAAGTATGACTTACATATTATTGATTCAACATACTTTGAAGGTTCTATTCATTTGGTTTTAATAAATGTATGCAATGGATTGTGAATATATCTGTGCAAACAAGTTCTATAAGACTTTCTATGGTATCAAAAGCTTTTCATGTTTCGAGTCAGTTAGCTCCTACTCATACTTCTATGTCTCAGCAACTATTCATATGCTTTATATGATTATAGTATTATTCCACATCAAAATATTGACTTGAATCATGACTTAAAGATTTTGTTTTCTGTAACTGGCCTCTATTGTTTATTATGCTGGTTTCAAGGTTTTTCTATTTTGCACTTTGTGTTAGAATATCATTTTTTAGTTGCCTAATTATATTTATTTTTTCTTGGCTTTATAAAACTACCCTTTCTGAAGAGTTTGATTTCTCTTCAACTTCTGCTTAATTTAGGATTAGTTCCTAGGTCCAAATGCTCTCCAGCTGCAGAAAAGACCTTTTATATTAGCTTCCTAGCAAGCTTTCTGGTCTTCACAATGGCCTTTTCTAAATTTATCACTACAAATCTGTTTACTTCATCTTTTCTTTTAATTTTTTCATCAAGTCAGTTATGTTTAACATCTCTTTCCCCTTTTAAATAGTAACTCATTCCCTTAATCACCCATTATTTAAAATATCTTAACACATCATGATTTGTTTCTATTCATTCTTTATCATTAAAATTACCACCTCAATTCATTTAAAAATTAAATTCTACTGTTGCCTGACCCAGAGAGTATGTGTGCCATTTTTATCATTAGATTTAGTAACCTCTTTGCCCATTGAACACTTGAAGAGTCATAGTATCTTCTCTCTGACCACTTCTGGCCATGCTATTGACAATGGGTCTCTTTAACAGTCTAAGGTAAAGATTAGTTTGCTAGAACTTTTGATTGCCCTTAGATTCATCATCTATCAGCAAGAAATGAAGGAAGCAGGATTTTAAGGCAGAAGGGAGAGGAAGACTGGGTCATGACAGGGTCAATGAAGCTTCATAAACTGAATAGGAAATTTAAAACTTAGATGGCCTTACAAAGTTGTTCAGATGGCAACTAAAACAATAATCCTTATACCCTGCCTTGATCAGTGAAGGTGACGTGGAGCAAGCTAATTCCTTTGGCAGTTTTTGAAATGATTGGGTATATTGGCAATGTCCATAGGCACCATTCATATAACTCAAGAAAATATATCCTATTGTGCTGAAGAGAGATACCCAAATGCTGTATTACAGAACCTACTATATAAAGCCACCAGGATGTTCTGATTAATTATATAAGAAGTATCAAGCAAATTGAAGCATCAAGGTTTAGTCCAAAGTTTTTGTCCTAAGCTACGAAAATGATGGAATACCGATTATTGGAGATTCAGAGACTATAAGTGAAACTTTTTGAAGGAGATTTCAGAAACTTAGTTTGGACCCTGTTGTCTGTATGATGTCGATTAAACACCCAAGTAGATATGTCAACTTGACAGTTAGAAATATAAGTCTATCAAAGACTCAAGGTTATTTTATTAATAACTGCCAGTATTTTTCAACTGCACTTTCCAATTCTGTGTTGCTATTTTGTTTTTGTTTTCTGGTGACCTTTCAAAATATTTTCAATCAATTTTCTTAGTACAAGTACCTGGCTGTTATATTTAATGAAATCTTGGACATCCAAGAATAACATTTTCCTCCAATATAAAGAGCAACTGAAGTATTTATCAATTTCTGTATAATGCCAAACAATTATTACATATTACTATTTTAATGCAAACATATCTATAACTATTTCTAAACTGCTTCTATTTATTTCGGCTATAGGATGTTCTCTTAAAACATGCTTTTAGCTGCTTTTTTGGCTTACCTTTGCATATAATCATCAGTAAATATATGTCTATATCTAATATGTAAATACACTAAACTGTGTTGTTCAATTTAACTTGATCAGACTTATATGGCCATATTTATTTAGATGGGATATATTCTGCTACTTAAAATAATTTTTGTTGTTTGGGTTTTGAGCCACATATGATGATGCCCAGGAATTACTCCTAGCTTTGCATTCAGGAATTAATTCTGATAATGTGCAGGGGACCACATGAAATGTGGGTGACCAAACTTCTGTCATCCTTATAAAAGGCAATCACCCTGCCTACTCTATTATTTCTCCAGTCCCAGATAATTTTAGTAATATTCTTGTTAATTTTTCCAATTGTATGGATTCATGCTGGATGACATCAAATCAAATGTCAAAATTATTTTGTTATCTCTATAATAGTAGACTATATAATGGGGTCAGAATGGTGGCTCAAGTGGTAAGGCATGTGCCTGCCCATGCTAGCCTAGGAAAGACAGCTGTTCGATCCCACAGAGTCCCATATGGTCCCTCAAGCCAGGAGCAATTTCTGAGCCCATAGCCAGGAGTAACCCTGGAGTGTCACCCAGTGTGTCCCAAAAACCAAAAGAAAAAAACCCAAAAAAGACCATATAAACATTACATATATCCACGCCTGGTATGCGTGGGATCTCATTTTGATACCAAGTAGCACATAATCCACCAAGCATCAATAGGTGATAACCCTGAAGTCATACCCTAAATATTGCCAGATCTGACCCTGCTGTTTATCAGCACTGTAAGACCCTAGCAATACTGCACACTTGGGCCTACCATTCAGCCACCAATTGCTATAAGTAGCCTATATGATCCTGAGCATGCTTGGAAGCCACAGTGCCCCCAGCAAACAACTTTGGTTTTAGAATGTATTTCTTTTGTAATATTTGCTTTGGGTCCATACTTTATAGTACTGACTGCACTCAGGAATTATTCTTGGTAGTGCTGGGGGACCATTCCAATGCTGGAGATTAACTGGGTCAACTATGAAAGCAAACACTTTACTCCCTGCACTATCTCTCCAGCCTTTGCTTTAAATTTTTATTCTAGGTATTTATATTGTTTGAGAAGTTTATTAATACATTTGGCAGTTTCAGTTCCCAAAATTTCTTAATATCAACTTAGGCCTTTTGATTTGTGTATTAGAAATTAATAGAAATACAGATGGATGAACAACCCAACTTATTCAAATAAAGAATAAATACAAAACAATAATTTCACAAAATGCCAGATGAAAAGAAATGGTGGCCCAGAGTGAATTCATGGACTGAAGCAGTGAATTAATTTTATGACTGAATCTGTATTCGGCTTTAAGCTCTAACCTGTTTTCATTTGTTTTTTTTTATAGATATCGTCCCATGGGTTTAGAAGTCCCAAGGTCACTCCATACCCAGAAATACAGGAATACTCACAATGAGGGAGAAGAGAGGTTGTATGGGGGTTCAAATGCTCTCTACCCCTTTCAGCTAGTGTCCTGGCTCCTAAAAATTCTTTACTTTTTACCAGTAGGTAATATAGATTCTGATGTACTATTATTTTATGCATGTTTCTAATGCTGAGTTTAGCTGCAATAATATATGCATGCATCTTTTTTTTAGTTGACATATTTTGGGAATCCATAAACATTATACACAATAATTTCCATGGATCTTTTCCTATAGGCTAAATCTTGTGACCCTCTCAGAAGTGTGCCTTAGATTAAAACAAGAAACTAAGTTCAAAAAGGTACTATTTTTTCAATCAGTGGTTATAATAAAATTGGATTAGAAATTTGGTGCCTTACACTAAAATGGAGAAATCTTATGTATAGAAAGATGTTCTCATCTAAAATGGATAAGAATCCATAAATTTTATAGTTCAGGGGCAACTTTCACCCTGAACATCAGTCATGGGGACTTGACTTACGTCTTAATCAATTGGACATTGACCGTCCACCCCAAACCCCAAATATAAGCATTAGAACTGGCAGTTTCCTGCACCATCATCAGGAACCAAACTCCTCTAGGGGAAACTCTAATACTGCTCTGGCACCAACTTGCTCCAGGGTAGGTTCACATGACACCCTGACAATGATGAAACAACTTAATCTAAGGTCAGGTTGCCCTACCTCACCACCTAATGCTGAGATGAAATCAGAAGACACTGTTCTAAGGTCTAGACTGACTATGACAACAGCAACTGACTGAACTTATCATGGGACCATAAAGAGAGACCTTGGGGTAGGACAGTCATCATGCCTGGAGCCTACAATAAGTCTTATCACAGAATTCTTCATCAGTCGAGATACCCTGTATTTTTTAGGCCAAGGAAATTTCCTTTCTAAATTCCGCAGCATTTACTGAGCTTATGCAAAACAAAATCTAGTCACACCTGTTCCCCTTTTGTTTCTTTCCTTTAATTGTATTTATATCTTCCTGATAGGGGGATTCTGCCTTTTTCATTGAACCTTATAACTTGAATTGTTTTTGTTCAGCCTCATATTTCTACCAATTAAAAAATGTGGATGTACCCCAAGGGCCAAGTAGTCTCAGAAGCATTTAGTAAAAAGTATAAGAAAGTCGGATCTAGGGGCCGGAGAGTTGGCACAAGCCTAGGACGGACTGTGGTTTAATCCCCCAGCATCTCATATAGTCCCCCCAAGCCAGGGGAGATTTCTGAGTGCATAGCCAGGAGTAACCCCTGAGAGTCACTGAGTGTGACCCCACAAACAAACAAACAAAAAGGTCAGATCTAAATACCTAAGTGAAAGTCCTTGACAATAGAATCAAGAGGCCCAGACTATAACAAGCTAAACACAAAATGGACCTATTATACTAGTAGTCCAATGGACTAAGAGTGGACTTATTGGATGCATGCTGGGAACTATAGAGGAGGGAGTTTAACATTGATGGTGGGAATGGTCCTAATTAACGGTCACTATATGCCTGAAATACAACTGTGAAAGACTTGTAATTTGCAATGGTCTCAATAAAAAAAAATAAATTTTGTATCTTAATCCCAATGGGGCTTTCTTTTAGCAGCTGGTGATGCAGTTCCATTTTTGGTTTAAATTAAATTTGGAACCCCTAAAGTATTGATACATAAAAACTTTTCTCTTCTTCAAACAAAACCACATAACTTGAACTATCTAGTCCAGCCTTCCAATTAGAGGGGGAAATAAGGGAGGTACCAAGACCACTAAGTAGTAAGCTAGTCACAGATGTGACCACTTACTCTAACAGCCCCAGGGATGAGGGAGGAGGATATGGGAGGTAGGATGGGAACGGAGGTGGAGGGAGGACAATTCAGTGGTGGGAATTTCCTTGATTTTATGTTAATATGTACCTAAAATATTATTGTCAATGATATGTAAGCCACTAAGATTAAAATAAAACTTATATAAAAACTAATAAAAAGTTGGGAAATGTATTAATGTGTCCATTCTGTGAATATTATACCACTTCTTCAATCAAAATGATAAATTTACAGAACATCTTCAAGATACGTTGCTAATAAAACATGCAAATTGTAGATTTATAGGTAAATTTATAGATTTATACCATTTAGGAATGGTATAAATATATAAACATCTATATGGGCTCCAGAGAGGCAGTACAGGAGGTAATTAACCACAGTCCTAGTTTGAGTCCTAGTACTATCATGATCCCCTGGGCACTGCCATGAATCTGAGCACAGAGACTGGAATGGCCAGTGAATGCCTATGTGTATTTGTAACTGGTAAAGTAAGTGCTGTATGACTAGTAAGGATTTCGTTCTGCAAAGGGATATACAATAATAAATGTTGGGTGTTTTGTACTAAGTACATGTCATATTTGAAATTATAATATAATTCAAAGAAATGTTCAGCAGAGCTTTAGAACTAACTATAATACTACCTTTTGTTTCTACAAAATTTCATGTTTTTAGATTCATACATTATGCTCTGAAATTTTTATTGCTTTCTTCACTTAACATGTTTTGTTGGTTCATCCATACTCTCATATATATATATATATATCAGAAATCAGTTCATTTTCATTGCTGAGTCTGAGTTCTAATGTATAACTATATTATTTATTGTTACCTCCTTTTATTTTACAAATTAAGAGCTATCTTAATTTTTCCTACATCTTGACTATTATAAGTGGCTCTATATACTTTTGTAAATAAATATGTATTGATATAAGCTTTCATTTCTCTAGGATAAAAGCTTAGGAGTAGAGAGGTTTATAAGATGGTTTATCTTGAATTGTTTTAAAAAATTGCTAGATAATTTTTCACAGTTGCTTTATTTTATTTTACTTTATTTTATATCCAATGATTTCAGTTTATCTATCTTTTTTTTAACTGCCAGATATGTGACACTTAAATTTAGTCATTATGAAAGACAAGAATTAGCATCTGCTAATGGATTTTGTTTATATTTTCCTGAAAACTAAACTTGGAACTTATTTATATACTTACTAGTATTCCTCACTGAAGTATTTATAAAAATGGTTGTCCAAAGCTGGGGATATGGCTCAAGTGGTAGAGCAAATATTTTACATGTATGAGTCCCTGAGATCTGTCCCTAGTACTGCACTTACACACAAACAAGGATGAACTATTATTTTCCTCTTTGTTTTATCTTTATAATGAATTCATAAATTGTATATTATGAAATTTATTTTTGGATATATTTTCTTTAGTTTTCTGCACATACAAATAGCTTGGAACCTTTCAAAAACTAAATGACCACTTTTCTAGGTTCTCTATTATATTCTATTTTCTCCTTATGCCAATGCCTTATTCTCTTGACTAATGCATGTTTTCAAAGGAACTGTTTTTGATCATACCCAGCAGTACTCAGGAATTACTTTTGGCTCAGTTCATAGGGATTACTTTTGGTGATGTCCAAGACACAATCTCATGCTGAGCAGTGTTTTGAAACTGGGTCTTCTTATGCAAAGCATATGCTATAATCCACTAAGTTCTCTCTGGCCTTAGTTTTGGAACATTTTTGGAAATCCTGAAAAAATGTAATACAACTCCTTTAAATTTTTTGTTTGTTTGCTTTCAGATTTCAGCCTTCAGTGTTCAATGTGTACCCCTCTTTCTGTTCTCAGGGATTACTCTTGGCAGTTCTCAGAGAACCATATCAGATGCCGAGGATTTAAAACAGGTCAACTGAAGGCAACATAAGTTCCTTACATTGTTCTATTTACTCAATTGTTGTTTTATCCATGCCCAGTATTCCATGTGCATATATATATAAATAGGAGTATTTAATATAGGTTATTATTACCATAAAATAAAATATTTTGGCAAATATTTATATTGTCACTTTTTCTATATTTAGAGAGCTATGATGATTCGTAGACTCTGTTCTACTGATAATATATATGTATATTTTGATGTTTCTGAGTATTTAAGCTTTGACTTATCATTCTCAGCATTTATGCAAAATGATAACAATTTGGGAATGACACTTCTCAGTTGTCTAAAGATGAGTTGTATGATATTACTGAAACATCAGTACAATTAAACAGGAATAGAAATAGGAATTGATCAAGGGGGGGAGAAAAACACTGTATAGTATCCAACAGTGATAGCTAAGCTTAAAAACAAAGCATTATTTTCTTCAAAAGCTTCAACAATAGTATAGTTTATTCTCTCTCACTTTACTTGTCTCTAATAGAAATCATTTCTTGGTCATTTATCTTAGATTGTTGCTAAGCAATGAGTGCATTCTTTTATCTTCTCCATTTACCTTTTTCTACAAAGAATTTCTTGCATAATTCTTTCCAAAAATATTCCCTTTTATTCTTGAGTAAATAAATCATATCCACCTTACATATTTTATATAGTACATTATAGTATAGTCTTTAGGGAGACAAAATT
>PVKC010010957.1:0-25160 GCA_004027635.1 Crocidura indochinensis
AGTGTTTTGTAGTTTATTTAATTTATTTTTTTTAGGTAATTCACCTCTTAGGTTAAGTTGATTCCAAAGTATTTGATTTTTTGAGGCACAATTGTGAATGGAATTGTTTTTCTTAATTTCTTTTTTATTATTTGTATAAAGTAAAGCCAGGAATTTTTGAGTATTAGATTTGTAGCCTGCCACTTTACTATACAAATAGATTGTTTCTAGAAGATTTTTGGTAAGTCTTTAGGATTTTATAAATATAGTGAAGTTTGATATATAATGAAAGCTTGACTTCTTCCTTTCCTATGTGGATGCACTTGATATCTTCCTAATTGCTATGACAAATACTTCCAGTACTATATTGAATAAGAGTGGCTAGAGTGGACAACCTTGTCTTGTGCCAAAGAGGAAAGGCTTTTTGTTTTTCCCCATTGAGTGTAATGTTTGTTGTGGGCTTGTAAAGATCTGATTCTTAACCTGATAGAATTTTCTCATCACAGGACAATAGAAAATCAGCAGTTAGAAACAGGAGGAAGTTTTGAAGTGGAAATACAGCATTCTATTGTAGAAGGTAATCTGATACATCAGGATCAGATGCAAATATTTTCTTTTTTAAAGGTGCCTTGTCTTTTTGAGTTTTTAACTAAAGGAAATGGAGAGATGATCAAAGCTAGGGAAAACATCTCAAGGTGCAGTCGTTTGGAACAATTAAACATTTTATATTTTCTTTTTCAGGTCACAGAAATAGCTCAAAGGATGGAGCATATGCTTTGCAAGCAGAGGTTCCAGGTTTCTGCTTTGCAGCCAAAGATACTAGCCTCCCCAATCTTTGTTTCAATTTCCCTACTTCACTGGGCTAAGTTATTGCTGGGAGTAGCTCCAAAGCATTATTTGAGAGCCTCCCTGACCCTTGCCCTTAAATTTTCTCTTTTTCATGGAAGGCTGTCTGGTGTTTTTCAGACCAGTTGTGTTACTCTGCTCTTTTTTACCATAGTGAAGCCTGTGCAGATTATGACTTCATTGAAGATTACCTTATAAATGAAATAGAAAGGGTGCAGAGTGATAGCACAGTTGTTAGGACAACTTGCTTATGCATGCAGATCCAGATTAGATCCCAAGCATCCTATATGGTCCCCAGAGACCTCCTGTATTGATTTCTGGGTGCAGATCCAGGAACACCTTGAGCACCACTAGGTGTGGCTCAAAAACCAGAAAAAAAGGAGGAGGAAGAAGAAATGAAATAAGGATGCGCTGTTTTTGGCATTCATAGGACCAACGTATCACTGAAGAAGAATATTTCTATGGGTTCTAATTATCTTTTTTGTCAACAGTGTTTTGTTTATACCTACAAAAAAAGAAAGATGGTATCAAAAGGACAATTTGAAAAAGAAGAGTAACATAGCTCTTAGCATCGTGTACCCTGACATCACAGTCACAATCTTTCCAGCCTGATGTTCAGAGACCAGCAAGGACATGACTAGAGAGCTCTGATCCTTAGTGAAGTCACTAATCTTTCATATGAGAGGAGTAAGACCACACAACTGTTAGTGTGGGGAAGCAGCCCCAGAGCTTAATACTGAGATCCTTTTCTTATGTGCTGCTCCACCAAGGATGTGCCAACAAGCAAATGAGGACTCTTACGTTCTATGCTTCAGCTGGATCAGCCCCTGGAGTATGAGTTCACATGAAGGTAGAAAGTTACTCTCGAGCTGCTGCCAGATTTCAGCTGGGCAAGGGCCACAGAAACAATGGGGTTTGGAGTTGCTTGTTTTGTGACTTAAATACAGTAGAAAAAGAAAGTTGGTACATACCAAGACACTACTCGCTTGGCCAACATTCGAGAACAGGTACTCCTTGTAGTGGCACCTCTGTGGATTAAGAGAAAAGAGAAATCCCCCAAAACAACCAACCAAGTTTTGGTATGGGAATTTTTTTAAACCATGAAAGAGTCAATGCTTAGACCTAAACAAATTTGGTGGGATGGAAAGGTGAGGGGATGGTAGCTTTGGTCTGAGAACAGAGCAATTTTGCATGTGTCTATCTGGTTACTTTCTTAAAAATCAAAAACAAAACAGAACAAAACGAAAAACTACCTAAAACTCCACTCATGGTTTTGTGGCATTTTCTGATTACCTGCACTTGCCTAACTGCTGTCAGGATCTGATCAGGCATGCTGACTGGTAGGACAGTCCCTTCTAGACACATATACCTCTTTGGACAATGTTTCATATCTCACACATGGCAGCCATTTTTCATGCTTGACAGAAACCTACAGGTCTGGCCCTATAAATGTTAGCTGTATCATAAGTATTTTGTATATACTCTAAGTTTAAGACAATTTGTGTTTCTGCATATTTTCATTGTGTACATTCTTTCTCCTTTGCATTACAAGTGGCTTATGGCTTCTGTTTCCTATAGGGTTTAGATTACTAAGAATATTGATGACTGGGCAGCTATCACTGATGACTCACTTTCTTTCAAAGGCAACTTGAGAGCAGGTGTAGGGAAGACCTTTGCCAGGAGTCCAGTGTACAAGTGAAGCTGCCTGAGGAAGGATAGCAAGCTGTAAAACTCTTTTACTTAATGACTTTCAACTGGGTTTCAGTTTCCTTTTCAGTTTCCTATAAATATGTACAAGTTTTGTGTTTTCTTACTTTGGGATCCAAATATATAAATGTTTTTGGATGTCTTTGTGTTTCAAGAAGTGAATATGATTAGGGGCTGAATATGATTAGGGGCTGTGTTTTTTTTTGGGGGGGTCACACCTGGCAGTGCTCAGGGGTTACTCCTGACTGCATGCTCAGAAATCGCTCCTGGCAGGCACGGGGGACCATATGGGGCACCGGGATTCGAACCTATGACCTTTTGCATGAAAGGCAAACGCCTTACCTCCATGCTATCTCCCGGGCCCCAGGGGGGCTGTGTTTTAATGTTCAGTGGCAGAACCACTGTCTTGCCTCTGTGAGCCCACAAGTTTTTTATCCCTGACAACACCCTACATTGTTGTAAGTGGAATCTCCAGCTCTGCAGATGAGTTTCTTGGCACTGTAACCAAGTGTACACCTGTTGCACAGCAACAACAAGAGGAAGGAAAAATGGAAAAATAAATAAAGAATATAAAGTATTAGAACTATGTCACAAAGTCCTGTTCTTAGACTCTAAGAGAAGATAAAGAACCAAAAAAGTCACTGAGACTTTTTTTTGAGTTGGATCTGAAAACTGAATTCTAGGTTTCCTTTTGTTTCTCTTCAAAGGGATAAAATGTACTTGGGTAATCCAGAGGACAGAGTAAATATGATTGTGGGTACCAGCAAATAGGATACTTTTGATTAGGAAAAACAGAGCTTGAAAAATTTTAATACTATATATACAAAATATATTTAATAGTCATCACACAAGTGAATTTGAGTTACTGAAATTAATGTAACGAAGGGAACACCAAAATTTGGTGAGATTGCATTATACTTTTTTTTTAATGAGTGTGAACTCTAAAATTGTTGGTAATTTAAAGTACAAATGTGTCGGGAGCTGGAGAGATAGTAAAGCTGATAGGATGCTTGCCTTACATGCGGCTGACTCTGATTTGATCTCCAGCATCCCATATAGTCCTCTGAGCACCACTATGAGTGTAGAGCCAGGAATAACCCCCTGAGCATCACTGAGTGTGATCCCCAAAGAAAGTTTGGATGTGATACTTTTTTTTGAAGCCCTTTAACTCATTGATGTGGAAAACACTATTCCAATCCATGTACTAGGATTGTGATGGCCACCCTTCTGGTTGGCTCTCATCTTCTTTTTGTCATGGACACCTACTTTCAAGTCTATTCTCCAGACATTCGGGACAAAGATGATTCTACCCACTGTTCATATTCAAGAAATAGTTCTGCCAAACTCAGTAGCCTGGGAAAAGAATGCTCATCCTATTGCTTTGTCATCTGTAAACAGTAGAACTAATTATTTTCCTTTTCAAATAGAGGCCCCAAACAGAAATTTTTCTTCTGAGTACATACCTCATTGAACTGAAAGCAGATTTTCAAAAAGAGACATGATCAGGTTCACAGTGGCACTATTTACTGTAGCCAAGATGACCAGGCATGCATTGAGGGGTGAATGCACAAAATATGGCCTATGTAAATGATTCAGTCTTAAAAGGAAAGAAAATTTATACATGTGATATAACATGAATGAACCTTGTGGATGTTAAGTGAAACAAGCCAATTACATTCAAAGATAAAATATATAACTTCATGTCTATGAAGTTCCTAGGGAAGTCAAATTCAGTGCAGAACAGTAATTGCCAGGGCATACGGAAAGAGACTTGTTATTTAGCTTTGGGTACTGAGTTCAATTTTTCTTTTTTTTTTTTTTGGTTTTTGGGCCACACCCGGTGACACTCAGGGGTTACTCCTGGCTATGTGCTCAGAAGTCACTCCTGGCTTGGGGGACCAATATGGGAAACCGGGGGATCGAACCTCGGTTCGTCCTAGGCTAGTGCAGGCAAGGAAGTCCACCTTACGTCCAGTGCCACAGCCCGCCCGGCCCCTGAGTTCAATTTTTCAAAATGAATTATGGGGATTAGGTACATGCACTGTGAATATACCAAGAGACTGTGTACTTAAAATATTGAAACTTTTGTGCTATTTGTATTTGTATTAAAGATAAGTAAACAGGGGCCCGGGAGATAGCATGGAGGTAAGGCGTTTGCCTTTCATGCAAAAGGTCATCGGTTGGAATCCCGGTGCCCCATATGGTCCCCCGTGCCTGCCAGGAGCAATTTCTGAGCATGGAGCCAGGAGTAGCCCCTGAGCACTGCCGGGTGTGACCAAAAAAAAAAAAAAAAAAAAGATAAGTAACAAACCCAAATGCCAGGGAATTGTTACAATTCATTACATCAGAATTTTGGGAGATAAACACAGACTGAATATTTAAATAATTCTCTAGGTTAGGTCAAAGTAGGAAACCACTGTACCTAAGTTTAAGATAAGCCCATCCTATGGTGCTATTACAATCAAATGGAAAAGTGAAAAGGACTTGGATCACCAGGTTTGATCTATCCGGCATCCCATATGATCCCCCCAAGCCAAGGGCGATTTCTGAGCGCATAGCCAGGAGTAACCCCTGAGCATCAAACGGGTGTGGCCCAAAAAACCAAAAAGAAAAAGAAAAAAAAAAGAAAGAAAGAAAGAAAGGGAAAATCTTAGTGTTCAGTGGTAGATCAGACATGAGATGAGGGATAATGGAACCAGAGAGATTCCAAAGTTCTAGGTTAAATTTTGGATTTGTGGAAAAATAAAAAATTCATGCAGAAGTTCTTGGGTAGATTTTTGAAAGCATTTGTTTGATTTTCTGCTATTGCAGTCAGATAGGAATTTCTTAGAGGTTGTTTAAATTGTTCTAGTCACAGAGTAATTGATTCATTGTCCACATAGAAGACAAAGTTCTCTTTTATATTAAAATGAATATGTCAGGCTGAAAAATCAGAAAAATATCCAATCAGTATTATTTTATCATGAGTGAGTGATATTGATTTAATTTCTTGTAGCCAAAATGATGTTGAACATCTACATTTGAGAAAATATCAGCCTTACTCAATAGTCTATGGGTCTTCTTGTCCTCAGGGGTTCATTTAAGTGTGGCTTCTCTGTTTACTCTTTTCTAGAACACTTTGAGTAATCACATCTAGTAATCACTTGAACATTTGAGTAATCAAATTCATCATAGGGCAATAGAAACTTTCCACACTATTTATTTTAACAATACCCACCTTTTAAAAATAAACAGAATAAAAGAATATTTAACAACAGTAGAATAAGACTCAAATGAGAATGTTTCAGGAAGGTGACATTGAGTCAGAAATTTTTGGTATTTTCGGGTCTCTGGAAAGCACCTTCATTAACCAAAATCTTGGTGAGGATTTCAGTTCTAGGTGAGTGAGCAGGGAGGTTGTCAGTCAGTTACTGCCAGTGGTTACAAAATCAGCTCTATAATTACAAGATACACAATAAATAAAAAACCAGCATGACATTAAAGTAACCTATGTTTCAGAATCATGTTTTTTAAGCAACATAGAGCTTTTTCTCCTTAGCTGATCCTTTAGTTTGCAGTATACTAAGGAGTCAAGGAAGGTTCCTATAACTTTGAGTGCTAGCAGCACCCTGCCAGCAATGGCATACTCTGACTTCAAACTGCTGTCACATTACTTTTGAATAGTTTAAGGAGGAAAAGGCCAGGTGACCTCTGGAATGGGTGGTGGGGGGAGGAAGAAGGAAACAGATGACTCCTGAAAAAGCATATAGAGATACTGGAGTGATAGCACAGTAGGTAGGGTGCTTGCCTTCATGCAGCCAACCTGGGTTTGATTCTGGCATCCCACATGATCCCCAAGCACTGCCAGGAGTAATTCTGGAGTGCAGAGCTAGGAGTAAGCCCTGAGAATATATTTATGACTCCAAAAGAAAAGAAAACAAAACAAAACAGAAAAGAAAAAAAGAAAGAAAGAAAGAAAAGGAAAGAAAAGCTCACATAGAATTGGTATATTTTGAAATATATTTTTTTAGTTTCATATTGCACACAGGTAGGTAGTGAACAAACATTTCTTGAATGCAGGAAAGCATAAAAGTCATGTGTGATTGATTTATGCCTCTAGTTTTGCTTTTCTGGTTGTATGTGGATTGAGTATTGAAAGAATACTCCATTTTAAAGAGGTAACAGTGAAGCTGTCTTTTCACTCACATAGTTGTTGTTTGTACTCAGCCAGTCAAAGAACATATAAGTGATTGAAGATACGAAAGTGCTCTAAAAATTGTATAATTATCTTGAAAGCACTTGACTATAGAGAATTGTGTGAATTAATGTCTTTGATGAAAGCATGCTTCTCACTAAGTGAAAACTGAAAGTAAAATGCATACACATTAGATGTGAAAATAAACTCGGTGACTTGTGTATATAACACTAATTTCAAGAATAGTGCATTCAAGTAGGAAATGTATAAAAAGCGAAAAACAAAATTGAGATGTGAAAATTGTTCAACACTGTTTCTTCTGACATATTCCGGAAGTTCAATATTTTTTTATAAGACGTGAATATTTGGGTTAAAATCCATATGAACAATTGCTTCTCAGTTTTTTTTTTTTTTTTTTTTTGGCTAAGATCAAATATAGCATCCATTACGAACAAATACTTTCTTCTTGCCACATATCAGGCTCTGTGAGGCACTGGGCAGTGTGCTCATGTTTATTTTGTTCTTCTTAGAACAAGCACTGGTTTATTTGGCAAGTGACTGCCAGTCTCTGCAGGTTTATGTATGTATGTGCTTTTTATCATAACAGTTTAATTAGATTGGCAAAGTGATGTATATACAGATATGATAAATGCCTTTTTGATTCTAATCCATTTTTAAATTGAATCATCCTGAGACACAGTCATAAAGTTTTTAACAATTGAGTTTCAGTAATACAATGCCACATATCCATCCCTTCACCATTACACATTCCCTCCCACCAATGTACCAACTTTTATTCCCACCCTTTGCTTTTTTTCCCTGCTTATCTGTATGGCAGACAGGTAAATGTCTTTTTGATGGGTAGATAACCTTAATGGATATAGTTTTACCTGGAACTAGGTGCATAACTTTTCAGCTCTCTCATCTTAAATTTTTTCAGACACACATATTTGCTTTCTATAATTTTTATTGAATCACCATGAGATATAGTTATAAAGTTGTTCATGATTGAGTTTCAGTCATACAATGTCCAACATTCATCCTTTCACCAGTGCACATTTCCAGTCATTAATGTCCCCAGTTTTCTTACTGTTCTGCCCCTCTCCCCAACCTGTCTCTGTGGCAGGCATTTTTCTTCTCTCTTTTACTTTCTCTCTTCTTTTTTTCCTTTTAGGCTCAATATTATTACTGAAGGGATTTCATGCATATCACTTTAGCTCCTTCCAGCTCCCAGTTCTTGTTCAGAGTGATCATTTCCAACTATCATTATCATAGTGGTCCCTTCTCTGGCTTAACTGTACTCCTTCATGTCCCTTTGTGACAAGCTTTTAACTATAGACTAGTCCTCTTGGCCCTCATCTCTATTGTCTTTTGGTATTATTAGAGTATTAAGTATATTCTTGAACATAAGTTTAATATTAGATAACTAAAGTGTTAATGACTGTATTCTCTTCAAAATAAGCATAATCTTACTATCGCACAAAAATGATTTGCCCACTTATTTAACTTTGATTAAAATAAGCAATGATTAAACATTTTGTAGTGTCATAAATGTTAGCTTCACTATGGAATATCTTTGTCATATTTTTATTTTGGAATTATATATAACTATGTTCAGTGCTCATTTTTGGCTCTGCACTCAGGCAGTACATCTGGTAGGCTCAGGGGACCATAGAGGTAGAAGGAATTGAATCTAGGTGAGCCATGTGCAAAGCAAGTACCCTATGGTCTGTACTATTACTTCAGCCCAGCTTCTCTATGGCCCATTAAGGGAATTGTTTAAATGATTATTATAAATTTGGTGAAAGTTACTACTTTAATTTTTATTATACTAATTTCCTCTCCTAAATACAGCCAGAGCTTTACTATCATAATGAGAGACTGGTAAATGATAACATTTTTAAAAACTTTTGGTGGAACTGAGAATCAAATCCCAACTTCACACAATTGACCATCTTAACTTTTATTTTATGAAGTAAAATAGTTTTTATTTAAAGAAATTTAGAGAGATGGGGGAGAGGTTTGAGAGAGAAAGAGAGATTCAAGAGAGTACACTGGCTTATCCAGAGTAGAGAAATTCCTTCTACATTTTTTTAAAACATTGATTTGATTGGTTTGTCATGGGTTTACAATACTATAATATTTTGAAAGCATAAAATACCTCCGTATATATACACATATATAGTTACATATATATAATTCTCACCACCAAAATTATAGTTCAATTTTATTATTAGAATTACTCACACACTTCTTTTCTCTTTTCCCTTTTTCCCTTTTTCTCTTTTCACTTCTTTTCCCTCCCCCAGCAATGCAATATTTCCACAGAGTAAGTTGTTTCTGAGATTTTTAAAATTTATTTTTTAACTTTATTTATTTATTGATTAATTGGTCTTTTTTTTGGCCACACCCAGGGGTGTTCAAGGGTTACTCCTGACTCTGCACTCAGAAATCGTCCCTGGCAGACTTGGGGACCATATGGGATGCCAGAAATTGAACGGGGTCCCTCACGGGTTTGTCACATGCAAGGCAAATGCCCTATTGCTGTGCTATTTCTCTGGCCTCAAGTTTCTGTGATTTTTGTAGTTTATTTTGTTATTTATATTTCACACATGAGAGAAACCATCTTTTGTTGTTGTTGTTATTGTTTTGGTGATCACTGGGCCACACCCAGTGACGCTCAGGGATTACTCCTGTATATGTGCTTAGAAATCGCTCCTGGCTTGGGGGACATATGGAACAATGGGGGTTCCTAGGTCTGTCCTAGGTCAGCACATACAAGGCAAACGCCATACCACTTGGGTCATCGCTCAGGCCCCAGAGAAACCATCTTTTAAGCTTCTCTCACTTCTAGATTTTTTTTTTTTGATTTTTGGGTCACACTCGGTGACGCTCAGGGGTTACTCCTGGCTATGCGCTCAGAAGTCGCTCCTGGCTTGGGGGACCATATGGGAAACCGGGGGATCGAACCGCGGTCCGTCCTAGGCAAGCACAGGCAAGGCAGGCACCGTACCTTCAGCGCCACCGCCCGGCCCCACTCTTCTAGATTTTTTTTAAAAGAATCATTTTCTGGGGCCCGGGAGATAGTATGGAGGTAAGGCGCTTGCCTTTCATGCAAAAGCTCATCAGTTCGAATCCCGGTGCCCCATATGGTCCCCCTTGCCTGCCAGGAGCAGTTTCTGAGCATGGAGCCAGGAGTAACCCCTGAGCACTGCCGGGTGTGACCCCAAAAACCAAAAAAAAAAAAAACCCAAAAAGAATCATTTTCTCAAGTTCCAGTTACATTGTCACAAAAGCAGAATTTAGTATTCCATTGAGTATCAGCCAAGCCTCTTTATCCAGTCATCTGTGGATGGACATGTAAATTGTGTGCCTTAACTACTTGGTTAACTGTAAATAGTACAATGTGAACATAGGGTGTGTTTACTTTTGAATTAATTTTTATATTATTTATATTTAGATAGATACTAGGCTTAGTATCACTGAGGCATATAATATTTCTATTTTTAGTCTTTTTGTTTGCTTTGTTTTATAGCTCCTGCTATGCTCAGGAGCTCACTTTTGGTTCTGTGATTAGAGATCATTTCTGGTGGGTTCAGGAGACCATATGGAATTCTGGGAATTGAGTCATGGTCTGCTGCATGAAAAACAAGAGCTCTGACCATTGTTCTATCTTTTTGACCCCTTTGTTTTTAGTTTTTAAAGGAATTTCCATTTTGTTTTTCATAGAGTTTGCAGTAATAAACATCATCATGAATAGTTTATGATAAATTCAATTTTTCTGACCCCCACCCATACACATTGCTTCTAATAAAAAAAAAATATTATTAACAGGTGATCATCTCTTTTCTTAAACCAGTATACAATAACTTTATTTAGTTAAGTTTTCAAATCCTATAGCATATGCAAAGGCACTGATAAAACTCGAATCTATTGTAAGAGTGAGGTAAACATACTAAAGATATTCATATGTCTTATAGCTCTGCTGTTTATGAACTTAAAAGAAACCAAATAGGAAAATCTTACTCATCTCAGTAGAAAAACAGGGTAGAGATTACAACTTGGGGACTTAGTGATATTTTGTCTGTGTGCAGTTTGTCAAAAGGCAATTTATCTAAAGCTGGAAAAGGATATGGTTTGGCTGACTAAACTGTGGAGTGATACAAGTGATACGTAATGATAAAAAAAGCTTAGGGGAATTTTCGGGGCCCTCAAGTCAAGTGTACCTTACTGTGTGGGTGTAAAGAGCAGACTCTTCTCTCCTTACCTCTCCTTTTTTGCACAGTTTTCAAAACTGTGAAATTTGCTGACAAGTTATCCCTCTGTCAGGGTTATAGTTAAATCACAATTTATGTAGTCTTTTGTATGTTTTCCTAGTGGTGGAGTGAAGCATATTGTGTACATTGTAGGCATTTCTTGTCCAGTATAATTTCTCACAGGACACCTTTGTTTGGTAACCCAACACTAACCTGAGAGCAATTTGGGAAGAGTTAATTTTTAGTTGTGAGTTTTCTCTTTCAACTGTGGATGGAGGGTTCTTCCTGAACCTGGGTCAGCACACAGTTTCTTATCCAGGAAAACTGTATGATAGCCTAGAGATCTTCATTACCATTTCTGTACAATATTTCCAGAGTTCAGGAACTCCTTTAAAAGAAAGGAAAAGAAGGTGCCAGTACTGTTGAGAACTATTAGAAGAGGATGATGCATTTGAACTATCTCCCATCTTTCTAATCTCTCTTTTCATTTTATTATACAAATACAAAATTAGAGAGAAGTTTTATAGAAAAACTTCTATAAACATTTTTATTGTGTTTTTTTTAAAATCTACAAAATAAATTCTCAGGGAAATTTTAAATTTTAATGACTTTGGAGTAACTGTGAAATTTTATTTTACTTACAAAAGGGTTAACCAAATAACAACATAATTTCAAAACTATCAGTATACTAATAACTGGACCATGTGTGAAAAACTCAATAAAATTAAAAGAAGTTATCTTGGAAAGCAAAAATAATGCAAAGGCCTTTTGTAAGAAGCAAGGAAGTAAGCATTTCTTTATGCACAGGGAATTATCTGGTAGTTAAGCTTGAATTAATGTTAGTTATCATAAGTTAATGTGGAGGATACATAGAATATTAATTTAGTTCTACTATTTTTGTTTAGTTCCTTTTTTGCCACATAATTGGTCAGTACTTATTTTTGGCTCTGGAATCACGTATAGTTGGGTTTAGAGGACCACATTTGTGTTGGGGACCCAGCTGGGTCAGCTACAAGCAAAGCACGTGCTTTATCCACTGTACTTTCTCTCTGGTCCCTGGTTCTACATTTATATGAAAAAAATTAAAGTGGATAATGCATGAGCATGGAAATAGTTAAGACTACAATTGATAAACACTAGCTAAAAAATAGAAAGAAAAAAGATAAATGACATTATTTATTGACTAGTAATAATAACTCTAGGATTAGAAAGCCTACAATTTACTTATGATTAATAACAATATGATTAAATGCACAAAGATAATATAAGTACTTGAATTTCCTTGTAGTCAATGGAAAATTGTTAACAGAATGACTTGGACAGTTTTTATTGTATTATCTAGTACTAGAATGTCTTTTTCATTTACTTAACACATTCAAAACTTATTAGATCTGTATTATAGTATTGCGATACCATGCTGAGTGCTAGAAAAACATGGTGAACATGATCCAGTAACTCAGGAGATTTCTGTTTTTTTGGGAAGGGATATAGACATATTATTTCAATATGCTAATTTGTACAAGATATGCAGAGAGGCATGGGAGCATCTAACAGGTATAGTGGAGGTTAGAGAGGATTCTCCTACTCAGTGAAACAATTAAAATAATTCCACCTCTACAATAACCTGAGTAGTTAGGTGAATTTTAGATAACTTTTAAAAAAGAGAACCTGATTTCTTTCACATACGAGTTTAAAAGCAATTAAACCAAAGTTGTAAGTACTTTCTATATGCCAAGCATTTCATTGGTCTTTATTTGGTAATTTATGGCTGAAGTAGAGCCTGCACTATTGGATCTTTTCATTATTGTGTGATTTCCAAGTTAAATGCTTTAAAGATCTTCAGATGCCTTTGCTAAATCTTCTAAGTCCTTTTATAATAGCACTTTGTCTAGTTATACTTTATTTATGTGGCTTATTTATGGGTAGGAATGATGCAATGGAATGAGATTAATCAGGATATTATTATTTCCTGACTACTTAGAAAAAAATAAAAAAAACGAAACTTATAATACAGAATGGGACTAACTAGTCAAACATCAAAGTCTCTAAAATATTATTCTATGATACATATAAAATATACCTATTGGATCATCTATAATAGTCCTGTATTTTATAGAAAAAGAATTTATCTGGAGTGGAAGTAAGGGTAGGCTAGCTATTTAAAAGTAATCTTTTAAAAAGTGGATGCTAGATAATAGATAATGAAATAGGGCCAGAGAGATAACCAGTTGAATCTTAACCAGTTACTCAACTTAACCAGTTGAGCCTATGTTTCAGCCATAAAATGCACCCCCCTCTTCACTAGTGCAAAGTTCCTGCACCATTGTCTTCCATTTGTCTCCTCCCCATTCCCTGCCTGTCTTCCAGACAGACATTCTATTTCTTTCTATCATTGTCCTGGTAGTTGTTAGTTTAATTATTTATCTAACTGCACTTAGTACTCTGTGATAAGCTTCATATCATGGGTTGGTCCTTCCAACCTCCATTTCTATTGTCTCTGGGTATTATTACTATTATTATTCTGTCTTTTATTTTTCTTAAATCCCACATATTAGTGAGACTATTCTGTGTTTATTTCTCTCTCCCTCTGACTTATTTCACTCAACATAATAATCTACATATCCATCATGCATAAGAAAATTTGGTGTCTTAATTTTTTTCTAATAGCTACATAGTATTCTATTGTGTAGATGTACCACAGTTTCTTTAGCCACTCAACTATTATTGGGCATCTGGGTGGCTCCCAGATTCTGGGTATTGTAAATAGTGCTACTATAAACATATGAGTGCACAGGGCTTTATTGTATTATGTTTTTGTGGTCCTAGTGTATATCCCTAGGAATGGTATTGTTGGATCATATGGGAGCCTAATGTCCGGTTTTTAAGGTATATCTCTAATGTTTTTCAGGAAGGCTGGACTAGAAAATGTTTCCACCAGCAGTAAATTCCTTAACAGTTGATTTTTATTAGTCACAGGAGTCCTGTTTTATAAAGAAATGGTGAACACTGAATTTGTAAATGCAAACCCTTATGCCTGGAGAAAATATAGAATTGGATTCCTTTAAGCTTCTGGTCACACATTTTTGCCAATCAATCAGTCCATAATATTGTTAGATATATTAAATTTTAGGTAGCTGATTTAATATACATAGGGCTTATTGACATTGACCTGTTGGTGGACAGTATTATAGTTGTTGCATGAAAAGTTTATCTAACAAAAATATTATTCTCTGAAAGGCATATTATAGCCTTCTTGCACTTGAGAACACTAGACAGTACTTTAGCAGCATGCTAAGGGACCATTTTTAAGAAGCGATAGCACCAACAAAAAGCACAAACAGGGCCCGGGAGATAGCATGGAGGTAGGGCATTTGCCTTTCATGCAAAAGGTCATCGGTTCGAAACCTGGTGCCCCATATGGTCCCCCGTGCCTGCCAGGAGCAATTTCTGAGCATGGAGCCAGGAGTAACCCCTGAGCACTGCCGGGTGTGACCCAAAAACCACAAAAAAAAAAAAGAAAGAAAAAGAAAAAAAAAAAGCACAAACATATGAAAAACATGGCACTAAGTACTGCGAAAAGGACATTGGTTTATGTGGTAAGAATTGAAACAAGGGTATTGCCTTGTTTAGCCTTATTTGGGAAATTCTGCATTCAGACAATTTAAAAAAATTCACCACTCTTCAGTTCTGGAAATGACCTAACAATTCTGTGTTTAAAAAAAAATCCTGTATTCTCTATAGAAGTTGACCCGAAGAGTCACAAATAATGAGAGCATTGCTAAAGTAGTACCCCTGTCATTTTTTATAAGTTTCAGCCAATAGTTTCCTGATATCAGCAGCAGATTCAACAAATAGAACAAGAGACGCTCCTGAAATCCTATGACCTCAATAGAGAGTGAAAGTAATGAATGCATTTCTCAAGAGATGGTGTGATAAAAGCAGCAAATATTAGGAATTTGTCTGACAGTATTTTTAGAAAAGCAAGCTTTATAGATTTAGTACTTAAAAAGTGTTGCCTGTCAAAATAATAAATGTGATGAGTTTTAAGTAAAAACAAAACAAAAATATCCTGTGTTTTGCTTTTAGAGTTACTAACAAATTTTTGCAAGTCATGAAATTCATAAATATGGAGTCTATGGATAAGACTAAGGGTTGACTATATATCCACTGAACTTATTTAGTATGCCACTTTATTTAGTAAAGTAAAAATAAAATTTACCATGTTTGTTATAAAATACTACATTATGAATATGTATAAACATGACTTTTAATTTAATAGTTTTGGTCCAGATCTGAACTAACTGAAAATATTAGATTATAAGACTAGCTATCAATACTTTTATTTTTTTTCCTGTTTTGAATTACACCAGCAGTACTCAGGGTTTATTCCTGGCTTTGTAATCAGGAATTACACCTGGTTCTGAACCCAGGTTGGCCAAATCTAAGGCCAATGTAAATGCTTTAAGTATATGATATTTTAGATTTTAAAACTTGAAGCTAAAAAATACTTTATTTCTTAAATACATTTTTATGACATTATGTTATATCATTTTCATTGTCTATATTGCTCATCATAATAAAGCTTTCTTTGTGGCAGTGGAAATAGTTGAACAGAGACAATTTACAGTGATTTCTTGAAGTATCATATTTATATAAAAGAATATTAAATTTTTAGCTCTGGAAAGCTAATCTATTTTCCCCTCTTACCTCTGCCTATTATTATTATCACACTACAAGTATTTCTAAATTTATGTCTCTAAGAGCAAAGATCTTTATATTTAAAATATTTTGAAGAGAGTGGTACCTTAGCTTAAGGTAGAAAATTTATTTATTCTTTTTTTGGTTTTTGGGCCACACCTGGTGACACTCAGGGGTTACTCCTGGCTCTGCGCTCAGAAATTGCTCCTGGCTTGGGACACAGGGGGATTGAACCGTGGTCGTCAGCCACATGCAAGGCAACCGCCTACCACTTGGGCCACTGCTCTGGCTCTGAAAATTTATCTTTTTAAGGGCCATGATCATATGATATACATTATGGGGAATTTTCACTAAGAAGGAGAGAATTTTGCCTTTATGGGTTCACAAACTGAGGATAGGAAGTGGAAGTTTCAGAAGAGTCCATTTGGCTGAAGATTTCCTGTATGGGTTTCTGGTTCTCTGGACCTGGGAATGTCCAGATGCTCATATCATTGCTGTGTCGTTTCAGGGAGCAGCAGGGTGATGGAATTACCCCAGTGATGACATAACTGTATCTTTCAATGTGTATTATTCAGGGAAAAATGTTATAAAACACATCTAACCTAGACACAGTAACATTTCTTCAGATATGGAAACCTTGAGTCTGTTGACTTTAACCTGGTTTGGAGATGTGTTAAAGGAGGTATGGTTGAGTGAATACAATTACAACCTTTTCACTAAATTGTGATATTTTTGTGGACATAAATTGTGAATTTACCCATGGAGAATGAAGAAATGATTTGTGAAAAAACAAATCAAACTCAAGGTGTGTGGTTTTTGACTTGTACATAATCACTATGAAATGAAGAAATACAGGAGCTTTTGAAGCAAGTAAGAGGAATAATGGGAACAAGACAGATTGAATTTGAGAGCTTGACTCATTCCCAGTGGAATCATTTGGTAAGATATAAACATTAATCAGAGCATACAATTTCTCAAATGGATGCAGGGCACGAGAATTGCTGGGACTGGACCATGGCTCCAGCAATGATATGTCTTCTCTCAACCCCCCAGTGTGTACTCAGGCTCACTGCTTTCAAATTCTACTGAAAATAGTCTTTCTTTATCACACTTAAAAAAATCTTTCCAAACAAATGTTTCCTTTTAACATTCCCAAAGCAGATTGACTGGTGAGCTTCATGTTGCTTCCAGCTCTGTCAGTGTCAGAGACTTCAAATTAAATCCAACATCTTGTTGCTATTTTTCTTTAAGAGGTTTTGATGGTATTGCCTTCACTTTAAGCTCAATCTGTTAATGCTTATTGGAGTGCCCATCAGACCACCATATACACTACTCTATCTCATTTAACTTGTCTGAGGAAGTGTTTGTGACTAGCTTGGGGGTCGTGATAAACATCTCTCACCTTTATTTTAACCCACAGATTATAAAACAATGATTCCCAGTTAAAACAAGAAAGGAGTCATGTAGAGAAGAGGGTAATTGAATATTATGAGAACCTTGAGAAATGAAGGCCACATGGTATAAACCACTGCATATTAAACAGTTTATCCAGTAAAAGCCAAGGGAACAGCAGCTAACTGTTGTAGAAAATTATTTTAAACTGCCCTCACAGCCTTTTCTCTCTTGCTTCTGTTGCTGATGCTTAGACACAAATGTGCCTCCACACTCAGATTTACACATATCCTACTCTGACTACTGACTTGTTTTTATTCTTGGATTGACATAAGGTTCTATATTATTTTCATGTCTTCTTAAGACTGCTTATGCTTGATGCCTAACTGCATCAAGGAGACCTTTCCAATCCCCACAAGATGACAGTGTACCTTTGCCTTTCCTTTTGTCACACTTGATTGCATCATTTCATTTTATTTCTCTCTTTAACACACACTGCTCTCTTGGGTATTCATTAGTTGAATTGTTTGTCATTTACCTTCCCCAACCAGAATGTTGAGTCTATGTAGGAAGAGACTGTCTTGTCAGTATTCTCTAGGGTTTAAAACTGTCCTTGGCATTGAAAGGCCCCCCAAAATATTTTGCCTGCTGACTATGAAAGGATGAGGAATGACTTTCTTTCATGTTTTATGAGTCTGCAAATCATTGTAGACAAATTGACTGGCATGCAACAGTTGTTTTACAGGGCCTTTTTCTCATGTTGACTATAAGACACATCACAGATATATTGTGTGTGTGTGTGTGTGTGTGTGTGTGTGTGTCTGTGAATACACTGCTTGTATCTTTGATGTGTAGGGTGGTGGTGGTAATGGGCTAGGATGACTGTATTGTTTGGTCAACTTTTAACATATACTTTAATTTATTTTTTAATAATTTTATATTGAGACTCATGTGACATATACTTTTATTTCTGATGTGAGTTTGGCTTTTAGTTTGTGCCACGTGGGTGCAGAGATAGCAAATACAGCTGACTGGAAACAGATCTGGGGGTGCCCTTGTTTTAGCTCTGACTCACTGTGAGAATTGTGGGCAACTGCATCATTTTTCTGATTTTCTTTTTTCATCTGTAGAATGAAAAAATGGGATGGCTGATTTTTAAGACCTCTTAATTCACACAATTTATAAGTGTCTGATAAGTTTAGCTCTTTTTGAATATGCACAAAGAGCAGTGCCTTTATACTGAGGAGAGCATACTTAGAAAATATACTACAAATCTTAAGAGAAATACTGCTGCAAACATTCGAAGTGTCCTATCATTATAAATATGCACCACTCTTCTCTTTGTTTCAGCAAAGATCTTAGAACACATTTTTTTGCCATGCACTTTAAAATTTTTTATACCTGAAGTGCATTTAATAATAATACCATTTAAAATGGTTCATATGAACATGAAAAATGTTCATCATCACTTTATTACTACCAAAATGCACATTAGAATGACAAGGAGCAATCACATCACACCAGTGAGGGAGGCACATCTGAGTGAAATTACTGAATAGATTAAAACAAATATTGATAAGGATGTGACTAAAAAGGAACCAGATATTTCAGTGACAGAAATACAAATTGGTACACTCTTTATGAAAAATAGGGTGAAGATTCTTAGAATCATGAAAAGAGAAATGCAATATGATCCAGAGTGCCATTTCTAGAAATTTATTTGAAAGATATGAAACATAATTCAAGGAACAATTTGTGACCCTACATTCATAGTACATTTATTAATGATAGCTAAAACATGTACACCCATAAACAGATGATGGACAAAAAATTTATGGCATATGTACTAACAGAATACTACTTATTATTAAAAATCGGTGAAATTATGCCTGTGTGATAAAATGAATGGATTCTGGGATTACTCTACTACAAAAAGTCAGGAAGTGAAAGACTATTATTGGGTAGTTTTGCTTATGTTTGGAATGTAAATTAGTAAAGAAAGCTGTCAAAACAGTAAAACTACTTTCTAGATTCAGTGATTTCTAGATTCAGTGAAAAGTGTGGTAGCTATTGGAGTGACAAAAGAGTGGTATTAGGAATGGGTAGAGTGATGTTCTGAGAGTGGGATGGCAAGGAACTTTGATGGTTGCTTTGATGAAATTTTGACACATATTGAGCTGTGATATCCCCTTCAAGGTATTTTTATTGCCTTTTTGGGGGAACATTTGGCTATGCTCAGGATTTATACTCAGGGTTTAATCTTAGTGGTGCTCAAGAGACCATATATAGGATGTGGAGAATTCAACTAGGGTGAGACACATACAAGGCAAACACTTTCTTTTTTTTAATTAATTATATGATTTAAACATTGTAGATGCAAGGTTGTTCATAAAATAGATGCATTTTCCCCCACAGATACAAAGTTATTCATGATTGAGTTCAGTCATGCAATGTACAACACCCTTCACTAGTGCACTTTTCCCACCACTAATGTCCCCAGTTTCCTTCTTGTCCTCCCCATGCCTGCCTATGGGTCAAACTGTTTTCTTCTCTTTCTTTGTCTCTGTCTTTTGCTCTTTCTCTTTTTCTCTCCCAACCCTCTCTTACACACATGCACATACTTCCTTTCTCCTGCCCTTTTAAACACTGTGGTTTGCAATATTGTTATTGAGGGATATCATGCCTATCACTTTACTTCCTTTGAGCACGGAATTCTTGTTCAAAGCGATCATTTCCAATTATCATTGTCATTGTAGTCCCTTCTCTGCCCTAACTGCGCTCTCCTGATATTTGTGGGAAGTTTCCAACTATGAACTGGTCCTCTTGGTCCTTATTTCCTTGAATAGTCATCCATACTTGTCTTTGGATAGTATTGCCATATTGCTTTTTATTTTCTTATATACCACTATATATATAGATTATTATATAGTTATCCATCTCCCTCTGCCTTATTTCACTCAGCATAATAGTCTCCATGTCCATTCATGTATAGGAAAATTTCATGACTTTATTTTTCCTAACAAATGCATAGTATGTCATTGTGTAGATGTACCACTGTTTTTTTAACCACTTATCTGTTGTCATGTATCTGGGTTGTTTCCAGATTCTGGCTAATTGTAAATAGTGCTGCAATTAACATAATATATATATATATGTCGGAGGAAGGCATTTTTGTCTTGTTTTATTTCTTGTTCCTAGGATATATTCCTAGAAAGAGTATAGCTGGATCATATGGGAGCTCAATTTCCAGGCTTTATTTTGTTAGGAATATCCGTATTGTTTTCCAGGAAGGCTGGAATAGATAGCATGCCATCAGCAGTGAATGAGAGTTCCTTTCTCTCCACATTCATGCCAATACTGGTTGCTCTTGTTCTTTGTGATGCGTGCCAGTTTCTGTGGTGTGAGATGATGCCTCATTGTTGTTTAGATTTGTATCTCCCTGATCATTAGTGATGTGGAACATTTTTTTTTCATGTACCTTTTGGCCATCTGTATTTATTCTTTGAGAAAATGTCTGTTCAATTCTTCTCTCCAAGTTGTTAGATTTTTTATTTCTTGCTAAGCTCTACTAATGCCTTATATATCTTGGATATTAGTCCTTTATTGGGTGATTATTGGTTAAATAACTTCTCCCTTTTCATGGATAGTCTTTATATCCTAATCACCATTTCCTTTGAGATGCAGAAGCTTCTTAATTTAATGTTGTCCCATTTGTTTATCTTTGTTTCTACTTTCTTGACTAGTTTTGTTTTACCCTTCAAGATGTCTTTAGCTTTAATGTCATGGACATGTTCCTCTATGTATTTTAGAATTTCAGATTTAATATCAAGGTCTTGAATCTATTTTGATTTGACTTTTGTGCAGTATTAAAGAGAAGTCTAAATTCACTTTTAGCTTGTAGCTGACCAATTTTCCAAACACCACTTGTTGGAGAGGCTTTTCTTGTTTCACTTCATAGCTTCATAGTTTTTGCCCTTTTATCAAAGATTACTTGCTCATATAACTGAAGGTCAATGTCAGAATATTCAATTCTTTTCCATTGATCTGATGTAAAAACCTAGTCTCATCTTACAATCTGAGTTTCTATATTACCATACTTTATTTTCAGGTTTTTTTTTTTGGGTGGGATCAGGGGCACACCCAGCAGCAATCAGGGGTTACTCCTGGTTTTGCACTCAGAAATAGTTTTAGGCAGGCTCGGGGGAACAAATTGGATGCCGGGAATCAAACCGGGGTCTGTCCTGTGTTGACTACATACATGTCAAAAAATGCCATAGACACAGAATAGTCTCACTCATCTATGGGTTTTACGAAAAATTAAAGACATTATCGGAAAAATGCCCAGAAACAATGGCTATGAGGGCCAGAAGGACCAGCTCACCACAGAGTGTTGAGTGTAGTTAGAGAGATGACTACACTATCATGACAATATTAATGAGTGAGAGAAGTAGAATGCCTGCCTCAAATGCAGGTAGGGGTGAGGATGAGGGGGGGGCATTGGTGGTGGAAATGTTGCACCTGTGAAGGGGGGTGTTCTGTTTATGACTGAAACCCAACTCCAATCATGCTTGTAATTATGATGCTTAAAGATTAAAAAAATGTCATGGGAATCCTTTTAGGGATTGTATTAAATCTATACAATGTTTTGGGGGAGTATTGCCATTTTGATGCTGTTAATCCTCCCAATCTTTGAGCAGACTGTTTCCATTTCCCAGTATCCTCATTTATTTATTGAAGAAGAGTTTGTAGGTTTTTTTGTGTAGGTCATTCACCTCTCTAGTTAAGTTGATTTCAAGGTATTTGACTTTCTGAGGCACAAATCAATGGATTTAAAAAAATATTTCTTTATTATGTTTCTTTATTTGTATGTAGAAAAGCCATGGATTTTGAGACAACTACTTTAATACCAGTCCTATCTCTCCAACCCCTATATCTTTGAAATTCTAGGTAATACTGTAAACTAATGAAATTAAATGTAAAACCACGTGATAATTCAATGTAAACTCATAAGTTGATTATTTAAATAATGAATCAATAAGTATTTATATTTATATAGCATTGAGTAAATCAAAGGATAATCTGAGATAACAAGATTTATCTATTGCCCACATTAAATAATATTGATTTTGAACTATTTAAAATAAGAATCATCTATATTTTAGAGCCTGTCTTACACATTAGAAGTTTAGTGGGGCCAGAGAGATAGCACAGCGGTAAGGCGGTTGCCTTAGACGCAGAAGGATGGTGACTCGAATCCCGACATTCCATATGGTTCCCCGAGCCTGCCAGGAGCGATTTCTGAGCATAGAGCCAGGAATAACCCTTGAGCGCTGCCAGGTATGAACCAAAAACTATTAAAATAAAAGAAGTTTAGTGTTACACAATATTATTTTAAATGACATGCATAGCAGATTCTCATCATAAGCACTAACTTAGAACAAGAGTTAGGATTGTCACCTATAAGATGGAGAGACAATGAAAATACAGTGTGTAAGGCATATACCATGCATGTGGCCAGCCATGGTTCAATTCCCGACATGAGCATTGCCAGAAATGATCTTTGTGTGCAAATCCTGGAATAATCTCTGAGCAACATTATGTGTGGCCCCAACTCCTCTCAAAGAATATCACTTGTTAGTCCAGGTAGTACAAAGGTTAGATGTATGTCTTGCATATGAGCTGGGTTTTGTTACTGATATTATCAACTCTTGAGAATCTTTAGATACTGTCCTGGAGAGTGCTGATCACTGCCAGATAAATCTCTGGAGGCCTCTATCATCTGGGAGAGTCATGTAATGCTTGCTATTGCAAGGCCCACGCTCTAATGCATCATCAGGCTCTTACATTCAACCACTGTCTGTTTGGCCAGGATGAACAGGGTCCCTGGCCTCTAGATCTTTGCTTGGGATCCTCACCCCTTTATTCACTAAAACAAAAACACCTGAATCCAATAATGACAAAAAACATGACTTGTCATAAATAGTTGGGTCTACTGAATATTCTGAACTTATCATTCACTTTTACTCCTCAGTTATCTGAAATGGCTCATGCTTTATCTTTTTAAATTATTTTTGTGAGATTATGCAAAATTTTACTTAGAGATGTGTGAGAGAGAAACACACACATACAAACACACACACACACACACGAGAGTGGCATTCAGGATGGAGAATGCTTCCCTGTTCGTGTTTTCTAGTGATGCTCTCATCCAAAATTATACTTTTTAGTCTGTCTTATATAATGGTGTTTGGCAAGTTCTTTGTGTCCCTATTGTGCTGGATCATGCTTTTAACATGATCCTATTAGCCCGATATCCCTAAATTCATCTGCCTGGAAACTTAAGTCCATTTATCACTTGATCTTAGCCAAAAGCCAAGAAGTGATTAAGTCAATTTTTCAAAGATGTGTCTCAAATATTACATGTTATTTGAGGCCTTTCTGATCTTCTATGAATAATGAGCTTTTCTATTCTTTATAGTAATATTTTTGCCAGTATATATAAAATTATTTTACTTAATTTGTCATGCTATATAGATAGACAAAATTATTGTTATGGCTCAAGAGAAATAAAAGCTCTTGTCCTTCAGGTAGGAGTGATAGCACAGTGAGGAGGGCTTTTGGCTTACACATCACTGACCTGGATAAAAATCTCCAGCATCCCATATGATCTCTTGAGCCTGCCAGGAGTGATTCCTGAGTGCAGAGCTAGGAGTCACCCCTGAGCACTGCTGGGTGTGCCCTTCCACCACACAAAATAAAACAACTCTGTACTGTCAGTACATGGCTGACTCTGTCTTCTGAGTACTTCTAGGAGTGATTCCTAAGTACAGAACCAAAACAAGTCCTGATACCACTGGGTGTAGCCTAATGATAAAAACAAAGAGCAACAAATACTTTGGTATGTCTTTATCACCTATTGAAAAGTCAAAGAAGTCAATAAATAAAAATTTTTACACTCTGGCGTAATGTAGGTCTGTCAATAAATACTTGCTGAATGAAAATAGTATTTAATTTTCAGTTCTGTAATAAATGCTATAAAAGGAGTTTGATCTATTTTTATAAAATACTGTCTACATGCTTTTTAGGGTAGTAATCCTCTACTGCAGAGGATTTCATAATACTATGAAGAATATCTGTAGTTAAACTTGGGTATGAATCAAATTTTTTAGTTTAAATTAATTTAACAAATTATGATATATTAATTAGTTACCTGTAAGCAAAGGCATTAAAACTGGTATAATGATAGCTCTCTCTCTCCTCATACAATCATATGTTCATGCTGATGAAGTAAAATATGTTACTGAATATAAATATGTTACAGCAGTTACTGAACCTAATAAATAGGAAATAATTCAAATTCATTTAGAAAATGTAACTCTTGGGGGCCAGGCGGTGGTGCTGGAGGTAAAGTGCCTGCGCTAACCTAGGACGGACCATGGTTTGATCCCCCGGTTCCCCATATGGTCCCCCGTGCCTGCCAGGAGCGACTTCTGAGTGAATAGCCAGGAGTAACCCCTTAGTGTCACCGGGTGTGGCCCAAACACCAAAAAAAAAAAGGAAAATATAACTCTCATCACTTTTCACTGCTTTGTAATTGACAAATGATTAAATGAATGAAATAATTGAAAAATCTGTCATACTAGGTAGACGATATTTAAATTGTTGCATATACCTTCACAAATGTACCTATTTTTATGTAGTTGTAATTATGTTATATTTTCCATTTTTCTATAGGCCTCATATATATGGATTGTTTATGTATTAGGATTGACTCTTGCCCATATAAAGACAGACATTAGTGATCTAGTCTTAGGTTGTTGTTGGAGGCTTGACCCTCATAGGCAGGATCTGAGCTCTTAAGAAATTATTGAGTTAAGATAAATAGGGGCCAGAGCAGAGGCGTAAGCTTTAAGGTGTCTTCTTTGTGAACGGACCGCTGTTCGATACCCTGGTGTTCTATATGGTCACCCAAGCTAGGAGCGATTTCTGAGCGCATAGCCAGGAGTAACCCCTGAGCATCACACTAAGTTGGGTTCTACACAACTTTCCCATCAGTTTTGCCATGGTCCAATTGGGCTAATAGTATTATGAAATTTGGACGTGTATCA
>PVKC010010958.1:0-25213 GCA_004027635.1 Crocidura indochinensis
GCTGCACACAGACCCAGCACCTCCGCTCAGACCTCCACCCCCGCGCCTCGAAAACAATAATATTTTTAAAACATAACATGTTAATTTATTTTCATTTAGTATAAGCTGTTGTTCTGATAGGTTTTTTTCTTCATTTTGTGCCCATTCCAAGTGCTCATAATAAGTAAAATTTTCGTCTGCAAATAGTAGGCCACTGTAATAAAAATTGCTGATGTGCCTGCCATTTATCTCTATCTCCAAGAAAAATATAAGTCATGCACTGAATTGGATCAGTGCATTCAGTAAAAGTATTTGAAATTCTGGAAGCCAGAGTGGTGGCGCTAGAGGTAAGGCATCTGCCTTGCAAGTGCTAGCCTAGGATGGACCGCAGTTTGATACGCAGGCATTTTCTGAGTGTCAACGAGATGTGCCCCTCCCCCCAAAGTATTTGAAATTCTGAGCCGTCAGGACTGATTTAATGATGCACATCATGAAATCCTTAAACCTTAAAGACATTGTTTCAAAATAGTTCGCACATTAGATTATCATCAAATATGCACAGCTTATACTACTATAGTCTCTTATTAGGTTCTTTATGTATTTATTATTTGTTAAGATTTATGCTTTGTACTTTACAAGAAAAAAACATCTAATCCCATAAAAATGGGGAGAATAAATGAACACTTTGATAAAAAAAGAAATACAAATGGCCAAAAGGCATATGAAAAAATGCTCCTCATAACTAATCATCAGGGAGATGCAAATCAAAACAATGATGAGATACCATCTCACACCAGAGAGATTGGCACACATCACAAAGAATAAGAACAATCAGTGCTGGCACGGATGTGGAGAGAAAGGAACTCTTATCCACTGCTGGTGGGAATGCCGTCTATGGAAAGCAGTATGGAGATTCCTCCAAAAATTGGAAATTGAGCTTCCATTCGACCCAGCTATTCCACTCCTAGGGATATACCCTAGGAACACAAGAATACAATACAAAAATCCCTTTCTCACACCTATATTTATTGCAGCACTATTCAAAATAGCCAGGCTCTGGAAACAACCAAGATGTTTTTCAACAAATGAATGACTAAAGAAACTGTGGTACAAATACAAAATGGAGTATTATGTACCCGTCAGGAGAGATGAGGTCATGAAATTTTCCTATACGTGGATATACATGGAATCTATCTTGCTGAGTGAAGTAAATCAGAGGGTTAGAGATTGACGCAGAATATGCTCACTCATTTATGGGTTTTAAGAAAAATAACAGTCATTTTTGCAACAATCCTCAGAGACAATGAGAGGAGGGCTGGAACTTTCAGTTCACTTCGAGAAGCTCACCACAAAGAGTGGTGAGTGCAGTTATAGAAATAACTACACTGAGAACTACCATAACAATGTGAATGAATGAGGGAACTGGAAAGCCTGTCTAGAGTACAGGTGGGGTGGGATGGAGGGAGATTTGGGACATTCATGGTAGGAAGGTTGCACTGGTGAATGGGGATGTTTTTTACATTACTGAAACCTAATCACAATCATATTTGTAATCAAGATGTTTAAATAAAGATATTAATAAAAATAAAGAATAAAAAAAGAAATAATAAAAATAAAAATATTTTTAAATAAAAAAAAAAGATTTATGTTTTGTGAAAAACAATAGAATTTAAGAAGTCATTGGTCTACAGAGCAATTCCATGTCATTAACATTTGGGGTGATTTGAAGTAGGAGGAGAATCAATGATAGAGGCATATGGTGGGAAGCATGTCATTGAAATGCTGTATTGATAAAACCCTACAAATCCTGGGGTCTAAAATATTTTTGCATATTTATGTTTATTTTAAATAAATTTATGAAAGAAGGATGTGAAATTTGAAGTAGTTATTGAAAAAAATCACCTAACACTCTTATTACTATCAGCAGGGAAGTATTGAAAAAAAAAAAGGAATTGATTTAAAAAATCTCAACGAAGTGAAACTTGCTTTCCCTTTAAATCACATTTGCTTTGACAGCAATTCATACTTTGTCATTCTAATAATTTCCTAATTTTCACTTGATGTTACTTATTTTGCAGAGAAACATCTGTAAGTATATTTTTCTAGCTGTAAACAAATTAAGTTCTACTTTTTATTATTGTTATTATCATTATTATTATTATTATTATTAATTTAGTACTGTGTCTGGCAGTGCTCACCATTTGCTCCTGGTTCTGTGCTTAGGGATTACTTATGGCATTCCTGGCAGGGTTCTTAGGACATATGTGATGCCAGGGATCAAATCTGGGGTGGATGTCTGCCAGGAAGTTCCTTTACCTATGTAATATCTCTCCAGCCTATATGTTTCACTTTTTAAGTATGATACAGAAGAGATGTTTAATTGTAGCAACATTCTTAGGCAATTACAAACATCTGTGAATACATTCTTATTAAAACAATACTCTCAATTGAAAATATTAACAGAAGCTTATGTAGAAAATTCTAGAGAGCATTTTCATTGTACTATTGAAATCATATTACTGAAACAGAAAACATTCTCTAGGAGAAGCTTATTTAAAATTTTATTTTATTTTTAATTATAATTTTATTTTTATTTATTTTAATCATAGCTTCATTTTATTAAACTTGATTAAATGAATTTGGAAATATAAACATTTCAACATCTCAGCCATACATATATATGTACACAGACATATTTACCTACTGATTTTATATATTGCAGATTAAACATTGTCCTGAATTTTTAACATTACTAACATAAGAAGCATCTTATACTTAATGGACAAACATAACTGAAGTGACAATGTTTTTAATTTTCATTATTTATAGTAATAATAATGTAAATCTTAAAACCAATATTATTTGATAAATGATTATAATAATTATTAATTGTGCTATCTCCAGAACTGCTAGAAATAACTTATAACTTTACTTAATAGTCAGTACTAATATAAAAACAAGCTAGTATTAGGTAAATTTTAAGAGATGAACAATTTAAGGCATGAAGAATGTGAATGTAATTTTTTATTCTACTGATAATGAATGCCAAATTTAGAACTTAAATTCATGTGTGTTTAATGTTACAGCTTAGTGTTTTAAGAGCACATATATATCATTTTAAGAAAAACATCTACTCAGGTATATTTTGTTTCCCAAAAGTATGTATTAAAAATGTATTATTGTTTCAGCATATTGCTCTCATAATTATAATAAAATTATATCAATTATGACATCACTAGAAGGTAAAATGCATTAATCTATTTGTCTAGCTGCAAACTAATTTTACTTTTGGCCCACAATCATCAGTGCTTAGGAACTATTTCCAACTTGTACTTGATAGAGAAACCCGGACCTCTTGCAAACAAAATATGTGCACTAGCCTGGTATCTCTTTCCTCAGGCCTCATATATCTTTTTTGTAAGGCATCAATCTATTCAGAAAAATTTCACTTTTTTCTTCAGCTTATATTTTCTTAGACTTTCTTTTGAATCAGACATAATGATAGTTAACTATTGGAGACTTGTAATAGGGAAGAAAGGGAATCTGTAATTAGTCAGAGTGAGGAGAAAATCCTGGGCCAAAATTAAGACTTTACAGATCTGCGTTCTATTACATGGAACTCTATCACAATCTTGGGGCAAGATCTGAGCTATAGGTTGGTAATCTCACAGCAGGAGCAGACCCCACCCTCCTACCTTCACAGACAAAGTATCTGACTTTCTGCTGGGACACCTCTGGTAGCTGGTTTTCACTGGCACACATTACAAAGAACAAAAACAATCAATGCTGGTGGGGATGTGGAGATGTGGGGAAAAAGGAACTCTCATTCACTGCTAGTGGGAATGCCATCTAGTCCATTCCTTATGGAAAACAATATGGAGATTCTTCAAAAACCTGGAAATTGAGCTCCCATATGATCCAACCATACCACTCCTAGGGATGCAATCTAGGAACACAAAAACACAATACAAAAATCCCTCCCTCACACTTATATTTATTGCAGCATTTTTTACAATAGCCAGACTTTGGAAACAACCAAGATGCCTTTTAACAGATGAATGGCTAAAGAAACTGTGGTACATATACACAATGGAATACTATGCAGCCATCAGGAGAGATGAAGTCACAAAAATTTCCTGTACATGGTGTACATGGAATCTATTATGCTGAGTGAAATTAGTAATAGAGAGACACAGATAGTATCACTTATCTATGGGTTTTAAGAAAAGTTAAAGACGTTTTTGCAATAACGCTTAGAGATAAAGATAGGAGGGCTGGAAGGTCCAACTGACGACATGAAGCTCACCACAAAGAATGATGAGTGCAGTTAGAGAAATAACTACATTGAGAACTATCATAACAATGTGAATGAAAGAGGGATGTAGAAAACTTGTCTCAAGTACAGGCGGGTGAAGAGGGTGGGGTGAAGAGGAGAGACATTTGTGATGGGAATGTTGCACTGGTGACGGGGGGGGGGTGTCTGTACATGACTGAAATCCAACTACAATCATATTTGTAATCAAGGTATTTAAATAAAGATGTAAAAAAAGAAATGTAGAACAAAAATAATAGGTAGTGATAACTTTTTAGCATATTATTAGTTGAGTTAGTTGAACATATTGTTAGGTTTGAATATATGAGGGTGTTGGTGAAGAGAGTTTAAAGTAAATTCTAGAGGAGATTACTTATAGAAGAAATGAGTTTAACTATTGTCTCAAAGAAATAAGAGAGAAGATAAATTTTAATAGCAGTGTGAATTAATAAAAAGAACAATAGACAGGGTGTTGCTTAACTTCTAGCTCATCTAAAAACTAGGGGCAAATAAAGGCTTAGGTCAGGCTCTAACATTACAATCTAGATACATCTATGGTGAGAAAAACCTCCCCCTCTCCATGATATTTTTTGAGAAAAAGATTTGATAAACAAAATATATAGCATACTTAATATATTATATATTATAATTAATACAATGCATAATGTTTATAACTCTAAGATCATCTTTATGAACCAACACCAAAATCTTGGCATATGAAATGAACCATAGATGCTGTGTGAAAGAAATAAGGAAAAAAACCTCATGCTACAGTTGATGGGTTTTAACAACATGGGACACTGAGAGTAGATATTTTTTCTTTCTATCAGCAAATTCCACATACATAGTCAATCCAACATGACAATTGACTTAATCTTCACTAAATCTCCAGAATAAGATCCTATGTGTGCTTGGAGGGGGGGATAGAAAGAAGGTGGAGGGAATTGTGTTTAAAGTTAAAATTTTTTTTCTATTGCCAAGGTTGGCACTACCAGTTAATCCATGTATTTTTTAGTCAATTCTATGTTAAGATTTAGTCTAAGTTTTGAACTCAAGAAAAACTTGTCTCTCTTTTTTTTGGGGGGGGGGGGTTTGGGCCACAACCGGTGACGCTCAGGGGTTACTCCTGACTATTCACTCATATTCGCTCAGAAGTTGCTCCTGGCTTGGGGGACCATATGGGAAACCAAGGGATCGAACCGCGGTCTGTCTAGGCAGACAAAGCAGGCACCTTACCTCCAGCGCCACCGCCCGGCCAAAACAGAAGTTGCTCCTGGCTTGGGGGACCATATGGGAAACCAAGGGATCGAACCGCGGTCTGTCTAGGCAGGCAAAGCAGGCACCTTACCTCCAGCGCCACCGCCCGGCCAAAACTTGTCTCTTTAAGATAAAAAATATTTTATGTATTGAAAGTAATATCAACTTAAAAGGAAATTTTAGGGGTGCTCAGATATTTCCTATCTTTACAAGTAGTGGTTATATGGGTTATTACTTGATAATACCATGAAACTGTACATACACTATATTTGCACTTTACCTTTTATACTACTATTATTTGGGGGTCATACTTAGCAGTGTCTAGGCTTACTTCTGACTCTGCTCAAGACTCACCCCTGGAGAGTCTCAGGGCAAAATATGAAGTACCAGGGATTGATTCCTGGTGTACCAAATTCAAGACAAGGGCCTACCCACTGTCCTACAACTCCAGCTCAAAACAATAGTTTCCTACAACTAAAAATAAAACATGTACAGATAAAATTTTTTTTGTTTTTTCTTTGGGGGGGCCACACCATTTGATGCTCAAGGGTTACCCCTGGCTAAGCTCTCAGAAATTGCCCCTGGCTTGGGGGACCATATGAGACTCCGGGGATCGAACCGCGGTCCTTCCTTGGCTAGCACTTGCAAGGCAGACACCTTACCTCTAGTGACATCTCACTAGGCCCAATTGAAATTTTTTAATAAATGAGGAAATACCTGTTTAAAATAAAGCAAATAGAGGTCCCTCGGATATCTTATATGTGATCTCTAAATATTTTCAGTGTTTTGCATAATCAATAGTATTATTGTGCATTAATATGCATAATTAATTATTACTATTGTTAGACTACCTTTTATTTTTAGTCAGTTTACAAATATGTTTATATGTACTAAGGATATATATCACTCATGCATCAAAAGAATGATTTTTTTTGCAGGGCGGGGATTGAGATGCACTTACTCAGGGATTACTGCTATCTCAGGAATTACCTCTAATGGTACCCAGTGGGCCATATGATATGCCAGGGATCAACTCTAGGTAGGCTGCATGCAAGGCAAGTGCCTCCTTGACAGCTGCAATATCTCTCCAGCCCCAGAACAATGACTTTTAAAGTGTTTTAATAAATTCTGATGCCTAACAGAAAAAAGACTAGGGTTACTGTTTGCAATAAAAAGGCAGATCCAATAGGCCCAGTTCCATGCTCTTTCTTGTTCCTGAATTGATCAGGGTAATTTCATTTTTCTGTTTTATAAATTGGAGTAGGGCCATAGAAGTTAATAAGCAAATTGTTTCCACAATTGAAAATATTTAAAAATAATGTAGGACTATACCTAGGAAAAATTATGTGTTATCTAAAACTTCACTTTTATATTATAGAAGTAGCAAAAAAGTGCTAATATTTATGATAAAATTTCTTTATAAACAGCAACACAGGACCATTGAGAGTTCTGCTGAAGTCCTAGTAGTTCTTAGGATCAACAGAAAAATCAAAGTCTATCTATTTTCTTTTTAAAATTAAATCCTCATGCTTGTTGTGGGGTATTGGGAATTAATGCATGAAATACCTAGTCTTGCATATGTTTAACAGCCATGATAAAAGACCTCTCAAATCAAGCCACTTTGAGTTGTTTGTAAACTTTCACTGCTAAAGATTTAGGATCAAATATATATTATACTTTTTGTTGCATTTGTTAAGGAAAATATTTGCTTTAAGTTTTCTCTCTGCAGGGAGAATTTCTGTCCTTTTTGTAAAGTGTCTAGAGTCCAGAAAACATAAAGAAATCAGAAAGATAATAGGATTATATGTGTTTGTCACATTCTTGTTTCTTATTTAAACCACAGTTATGAGAGAGGATGTGCCTATGATGATGAGTGTTACTGTAATTCTAGCACATGTCTCACCAACTAAAGTTCCTGTTTTCATCACCTTTGACAGCCACCTCTTCCTACCCTCCCTGCAGGTTCATTCTTCTCTCCATCCGTTTAATTGTAATTTTTGCTACTCATCAGGCATTTGTTTAAATAACTCTCCAGATTAAAATATTGTTCATTGTTTTTGTGCTTACTCAAAACTCACGCCCACCATCAGCAAAAAATTTCCTGGAACATATTAGACAACCTAGTTAAGAGTTATTTTTCCAGAGACTTGGGGGTATTTGCAAGCTTCTGATCAAAATGTTGGCAAATTCTTTTGCTGGAGGTGTGTGTGTGTGTGTGTGTGTGTGTGTGTGTGCGTGTATGCGTGTGTGTGTGAGAGAGAAAATGTAAGAGAAACTATTGAGTTGTCTTTTCATGTGTTTTATAGTTCTTGAGTATTGGTATTGAAAAATGCCTCAGGTAGAATAACTATGTTTAAAATCAATACTCTAAAACTACAAAATTGCAACATTTTCTTGCCAGAAAAACACTTTATTCACTGTAGTATGTGTGTGCCAGTGTGGTCTTCTCTGGTCACTTTATACATCTCAGTATTTAATTAGTTATTTTATAGTTGTGGTTTGAGAAGTACACTTACTTATGACTTACTCCTGGCCTGGCAGTCAAAAATCACTCTTGGCAAGGGTTTTGGGACCATATGTGGTGTCAGGATCAGCTGTGTGCAAGGTAAACACTTTGCCTATTGTATTAGTCCTCTAGCCCTAAAAAACCTCTGTATTTTAGATTTTATTTTTCTACGCATACATCTGATGACTGAATTGGCACAGATGGGGAAAAGGGAAAATTCTGTCTTGTACATTCATATCATAAACATATTTTATAAAAGGTGAACATGTTTTAATATGAGATAGCATAAACTATGTTTTAATGAGCAAGACATCTTAGAGAATCTGATTAGTAAAACATTGATTATTTGGAAGAGCACACCACATTCTTGAACTTCCTACACAAATGTTTTTCTGAACTTTAGTCCTTTCCCAAGCCAGAGATTTCCTTTAACCTCAGGAGATGCCTCCTACGATTACACTTTATTATCAGTAACTATTTATTTTACTATTCAACTTCCTCCATAAAGTGGGATTAGAAAGAAATTAGAGGTTTGGATTTTAGCAATTATTTATCCTTCAGAGAATGAAAGTCTTAAAATTTTAACTAAAGAAAACTCTGTTGAAACAATACGTTAACATACACAAAAGTCAAGTGTGGTATACAGATAAATGTTGAGCTGCTCCAGATATAGGATGACAGAACATAATTTAGCTTTTGTACCTTGTGATTGACAGAGGTCTCAAAGGTCTGTTCAGAGTTGAGAGGAATCTCTGTATTTAGAGATATAGTTCTCAAATCTGGTTTCCCGTTATAAATGCCTAGAGAAACATTATAACCATGGGCATAACTTCAGATATTTCCCCAGATATTCTTTTCTAACTGATAGAGGACACAGATAATTGATTTTATTTTTCTTTCAGAGTCCCTCTTTAATGTTCTTATGCAGAGGTTCCCAAGTTTTCCTTTGCATTTGAGTGACCTAGGAAACTCTAAAAATTCCCAATGTCTTTCTAATGTTCTCAAGATTGTCTTGGCATAACAACGTGGATTAGTTACATAACAATCTATGATTATTTTTAAATCTTGTCAGGTGATTCCAGTATGACCCAAAATTGAGAATCACCGTCCTAATGCCACCCCAGATTCAGCACTTGTTTTACAAATTGAAGATGCTAAGCCTTTCTTGGGAGCTTGTTTAAACTACAGTTGGCTGACCCTTAACTTTGGCATTTTTTAATATTTATTTTATTTTAAAATTTTTCTTTGTTTATTTTGGAGTCATGCCCAATGGAATTCAGAAGGTTATCCCTGGATTTGCACTCAGAAATCCCTCCTGGAAGTCTCGGTGGACCATATGGGATGCCAGATCGAACCCATGTCAGCTGCTTGTAAGGCAAACACCCTACCTGTTGTGTTATCACTCCAGTCCCTCTTTTTTAAAAATTTATTTAAAGATAATGCATCACATAGTTGACATAAGTTCATAATTCATTTGTTACCAGGTAAATGAAAGCAAAGTTATTGAAAAAAATAGAAGAAAAAAATTAAATGAAGCCAGGAGCAATTTCTGAGCACATAGCAGGTGTAACCCCTGAGCATCACCAGGTGTGGCCCCAAAACCAATAATAATAATAATAATAATGAAAGAGAAAGAAAAAGAAAATGTATAGTAGCAAGCACATCTGTGAAAATTATTAGAATTACAATGAAATCATTAATACAACGGCAAACATTTAGTAAGCTTTTGTTGTAAGCTGTTCATTATATTCAATTGGTATACATATTTCTATAGGAATGATAACATCAAACAAATAAAGTTGTCCAGAAATTCAAAGCACTCTCACTGATGCTATTCAATTTGGAGGCATGTACTTAGCTGCCAGACCTCCTTGGGAAGAAGAACAATATGGAAGGAGGGTTAACTCATCCAAAAGGCTCTGGTGATATTAGCTCCCAATAAGGTGTGCCTGAAGTTTGGTCAGATTGGTGTCCGTGATAGGAATTGTAGAGTCAGTAATGAGGCATAGTCAACAGAAAAACAGTGATTCTGGGTGATAGAGGCAGCATGTGTGGCTTCAGTAGGGCAATGGCTTGACTCATCCTCTCCTCCTGAGATGGCCAGCTTGCATTTCAAATAATATCCTAGAAGATGCTGCTGCTTATAAATCTAAGGAATTTCTTTTGAGAATCAGTACTTTGAAGAAATAGCAAAATTCACATTTAACATTTCTTCTCAGAGATATCAGCTTCCACTATCATTCTTCTTTTCTACCTCTTTTGAATTAAAAAAATAGATTAGTTTGCCCAGAAATGTCTGGTATGGAAGATAGTAATTACCTTGGGCAGATTTATTGAGTTAGGGTTGTGATTCTATCAACTAATATCTTACTTCAAATTTTTCCAATATTTTACTAGAAATAAAATTATACTGGAAATAATTTTTTACACATTTTTTTATTTTAACACCTTGATTACATACATAATTGTGTTTGGGTTTCAGTCATGTAAAGAACACCACCCATCACCAGGGCAACGTTACCATCACCATTGTCCCAAATCTCCCTCCTCCCCACCCACCCCACGCCTATACTCTAGACAGGCTCTCCATTTCCCTCATACATTCTCATTATTAGGACAGTTCAACATGTAGTTATTTCTCTAACTAAACTCATCACTCTTTGTGGTGAGCTTCATGAGGCGAGCTGGAACTTCCAGCTCTTTTCTCTTTTGTGTCTGAAAGTTATTATTGCAAGAATGTCTTTCATTTTTCTTAAAACCCATAGATGAGTGAGACCATTCTGCATCTTTCTCTCTCTCTCTGACTTATTTCACTCAGCATGATAGATTCCATGTACATAGACACACAGCAGAGAAGACTGTCCAGAGAGAAATGCTGGGCTTCAGTGATCCAGCACAGTCCTTAGTATGATTTTTTCTCTTCTTGTTGCGATGATGTTCTTTCCTTAGAGCGCACGGCCGCGTAGCGAAGCAGAGCAAAGTGCTCTTCTGCAGCCTCTTTTCAGCCCACTCCTACGAGGTGTGGACGACAAGAGAACAAATAAACACAAAGAAAAGACAGGACTCACAGTTCTTCGCAGTCAACCCCACTAGGCAGGCTTGGATTCGCAGAAATTCCCAGCCTGATGTCACAAACAGGGGACCTTGCTTTTGCAAAGTCTGGAAATAATTTCTCAATCATAAGAACATTGGGACCATACAATGTAAAGAAGATACCTCAAAATACAAAAGTAAACAAGCAAAGTAATGTCTGTAAAGATAATAATGGAAGTTCTTATATGATGTTGGTCAATACAGTATAGACAAAAACCTGCATATTCCTGAGTAATTTAACAAAATATTAGTGAGCTACACTGTTGTCTTTATATTTACTTCTATTTTTTCTCCTTTGCTTTCCGACAGAAACTAGGAGGAAGAATAGTAAAATATTTACTTATGTCTCTCATTTTAGGGCAACCAAATTTAGTAAAATAAGTTGATAATTACGAAACTTAAACATTTTGAGATTAAAGCATTCTAGAAAAGCTGCTTGGGGACAAGAGAGATGAAGATCCTTAGAATCATAAAATAGGTAAGTTCAAGCAAGGCTTATTGTAGATGTCTCCTCGAACTTGGAAGGCAGGTGAAAATTGACTATATACTGAATTCCTGCCATAAACACCAGTGTATCAAAATAGAAGTGAGTAGATATGTTTTATCTAATTGCATACTCATTGCTACAATGGGTGTACTAACAAAGCAAGAGCTTGAAGAAAAGTAGACGAGCATGATAATAATTAATATGACCCAGTGTGTGTTGCATTGTGTCTTTTTAAAACTCTTTATTGAGGAGTCTTTCTTCAATACCTCAAAGAATGACTTCATTTGACAATGGAATTGTTTTATGCATGATTTAGTTAAGATCTTAACTAAGATCTTAGCTTAGATCCTAATTTATTTATGACTAGTATTCTTATTATAAAGGAAAGTTTGGCCACTGAAACATGGATGCACAGAGAGAATACATGGGAAGAAGAAAGTGAAGTTGACCATAATGTTCCAACCAGCCAAGAAATTATTCTGCTTAAGCCTTGAACTCAGACTTCTATCCTCTAGGACTATAAGATAGTAAATCTCTATTTGAACCAATGAATAGTTAAATTTTTTATACCAGCTCTATTAAAATAATATACTAAACTAGACTGCTATGTTAGGTAAGTGCAATGTAGAACAATCTATTGTCTAACTCCCTCTATTATGAGGCTCTACTCAGAGAACATTAGGAAATATTTCATAAGGCAAACAATATTGAACAAGACACAAAAGGGTATCAAGAACCATGTGGTGAAGAAGAATAAGCCAATAGGCATAGTTTTCAGGTTTGGTCAGTACTGAAGTTGACAATTAAAAAAAAAAAACTTGCTTTTTACCGTCTTTGTGAATATTGAGGTGGGAACAAGAAAGCATTGTTGGAGTCAGTCACATCCCTGTACTCCATTTAACAGTCTGTGTGCCAGTTGAAGATTGTGTGGAAGTGAGGACCATATAAAAGAAAAAGATAAAATGTGAACTAATTTACATGCAATTTTAAAAACTAGATTGAATTTTAATTTGTCATGTTTATTTAAGATATTGCTAAGGAATAAAGAAGGAAACAGGGAAAAATGGGACCAGAATAAAATCAAAGTGTTTAATGACAATATTTCTTTGAGAACAGTTCATTAAACTTGCTAAAAATGGTTATAGTAACTTACAGTAACTTATTAAAATACAGTTTATTTTGCATTTAAAATTATATTTTGTGGTCCAGGGAGATAGTATAACAAATTAGGTACTTGTTTTGTACATTGTTAACTTAATTGTATTCCCTTACATTTTTTAAACATTTATTTATTTATTCATTTGTTTTGGGTTTGGGGCCACACCCAGCAGCGCTCAGGGATTAATCCTGACTCTGTGTTCAGAAATCTCATTTGGCAAGCTAGAGGGAAAATGTGGGATGCTGGGAATCAAACCCGGGTCCATCCCAGTTGGCCACATGCAAGGCAAACACCCTACCACTGTTCCAATCCCATATTCCCTGACATTTGATATGGTTCTCTGAGCAGTACTAATAGTGATCTCTATTTATACAGTCAGGAGAAAGTCCTGAATACAGTTCCACACTCCCTCCAAATTATATTCTGGACATGTGTCATGCTAAATAACTCCTATAATTTCTGAGACATAAGGAATTAAAAATATTCCTATTGTGAGACTGAGATAGAACCTGAGAGATAGTTTAAAGGGATAAATTCATGCCAGGTTTGGGTTCATTCTCTGACTCTTTCTTGCTGGTAGCAATCCCTGGCACAGAGCTAGGAATAATTCCTGAATACCCCTGGTGTAGCTCCAAAGCAAAAAGAAAATAATAAATGGAGAAATAAAAGAAATGAGAGGATAATTGGTATATGGATTTTCAGACAACAAAAATAGGAATATTTCAGCAATTACCCATGGCAAGCAGCTGACTTCAAATGTTAAGAAGGATATTAGTTTTCCTTTGTTTTCTAGCTCTGAAAGCAAGAACTCAATATTATGATTTTATCTGAAAACAAGTCATAATCCTATTTCTAAGAACTAAGCCATCAACTCACTCTGATTTGGATGGGCTTTAGTCATGGCTTAGCGCTTCATAAGATATGACAATATTTGTTCTCGGCTGTTAATTCAGAGAGAAAATTACAATTAAATTATTTCTCTTAATGTTTCTATTTTTTACAATAACCATAAATTTCTTTCTTAAATGAGAAAAATATATTTCTGTAAGTTGCTATGGACACTGACAAATACTTCAACATAAAAAACAGTTACCTCCCTGAATTTCTGTGGCTAGATATCAAAACATTTCCTGGTCTCAACAATATTATTTTAACACATTTTTTCTTCAAAAATGACATTTCTGCTCTTTTCCAAAAATTTCCTAAACACTGTATCTCCTTTGCCTTTGTTTTTATTAGTGTAGTCATATGGTAGACCATGACTGAAAGAGTAGTAAAAAAGTAATGGCTTTCATTTCATTTTTGGTAAAGCAGAAAAACAAAATCAATGATTTGTTCTTTCATTTAAATATCTTTTATAATGAATGAGAGTAGTATGCCTGTCTCGAATACAGGCAAGGAGTGGGGAAGGAGGAAGTTGGGGGGGGGCATTGGTGGTGGGAATTACACTGGTGAAGAGGGGGGGTGTTCTTTTTTATAACTGAAACCCAACTATAGACATGTTTGTATTTATGCTGCTAAAATAAAGATATTATTTTTAAAAAAGACAAAATAAAATAAAATACCTCTTATTGTGTAAATTAAATTATTCCAACTTCCCACTCAATTTCCTCCCTTATATCTATGCTTATTAAAAAGGAACTATATGAAAGTTTGAATAGAATCAAATTACTGAACAAAAACGATTTCCTGATCACCTAGTTCAACTTTCTAAATTTACCATTCAGAGACTAAACAGAATGATAAGCAGAATGATCCATCCACTAACAATGATCTGTGTAAGTATCAGTTTAAACTAGAAATCCAACCAATCATATATTAGTAACGGTCCTTTAGGTATGTTAGTGATACTAGTCACATAGTTGGTTATAAACACATTTTATTAGTTGATAGCAAGATTCCCAAGGGAGAGATTGTTTTGCCTTAAAACCAAATGGCTCTTTAGGACAAGATTGAAGCCTTGAGGCGATAGCAATCAGGGGAGAGAAATGCCAGGGAAAGTATAAGAAATGGACATAGTTTAAGGGAAATGGAACTGGATTGGCTGAAATAGCTTTTGTTGTAACAGGAGCTTTTGTAACAGATTTAATTTAGACTTTTGTTCTTTCCAACAATGGAACAATTATATTCTATTTCTTGACTTGCTATAATCAAGAAATCACAGAGGGAGTTATCAATCTTGTTCTTCCTGAGGAAAGGGCATATAATGGAGTTTTGATATAGATGCCTCTTCTTTTTTAGATGTACTGATCCCTCAATGAGATCTATTAATGTATATAATAACTGTTCTCAACTGAAAACAGATTTTTTATGTGACAGACACAATCATCAAAACTTTCATGTATTGCTTTGCCTATGACAACTTTATAAAAATTATTGACTTTTACTTATAGATTTAGAATATAGTTATGGGAAGTAAATAATCAGATACAAGCATTGACATCTCCATTTATAAGCAGACTCATCTCTCCTCTAATTACTAGCAAGTAATTTAATCAAACTATATGTTTTCTAATCTGTATAAAAGGTTAATTTCAGCTACTATTATTTAGCTAAATTCTTTTTATATAAATATTTTATTAAATATGTAATCACATGCAAATCTCCTAGCAGTGCCTTAAATCTAAAATAATTAATGAAACTATAAAAACTAAATTTAGAAATATTTTTTAAAGTTGAATAAATCATACTTAAGGAAACTATGATGCACTACATTTGCTATTTGTTTTTATTCGAGCTCAGCAAGCATGATTTATAAAATAGACCAAAATATTCTATTTATGTTATGATATATTTTCTTTAATCCTTGATATTTTATTTGCAAAGCATTGTGTGTTTATACATTATATTTAAACACTATGTTTATACAGAGCTCACACCCTGCTTTCCCTAAACAGTCTTTGCCCTACCTTCCTCTTACCTTCACCCCTTTTGAGAAGTAAAGACCCACCTAGGCTTGATTAGCTTTAGATAGATACTTTTGTATGTAAACTATGTCTGCCTTTCCCCCTCATATGGATTGAGTCTGCCAAAAAGCACCTACAGTGAGGACAGTCGGTGCTCATAAGGCTGAAATCCCCTGAGCCCATGCTTTTGCTTTTATGTCTGTCTTGTTTGCTTACTTTTTGCTTGTTTGTTTGTTTTTGGGTCACACCTGGAGGCCCTCAGCCGTTAGTCCTGGCTTTGCTCTCAGATATTACTTCTTGCAGACTCAAGAGACCATATGGGTCACTGGGGATCTAACTTGGGTGGGTAGCAAACATATTCTATGCTATTACTCTGGCTCCTATCTTTTCTTCTTCATCTTTGCAGCACTCCTGCTCCAGTCCTATTATACCAGGATTGATTACAGCAAGTAAACCTCTACAATTGTAATTACACATTTTACTTGTCATACGAATATATTTAGATATACTTGATACTTTAATATAGTTAACTATACTTAATACTTCAACTTCCCTTTCTAGTTCCTGTCTTTATTCACTTTGTCCTTCCTTTTAACTTTTTATATTAGACAAATTTTTATATTCTTTATGTTTATATTATTTACAATTCATAAATAATATTCATTATTAATAAATTATAAATATTTATTATATAATGAACAAATTATATTATTTTTATATTTTATATTATCTTAACATAAGATGAATATTACAATTTACAGCAGGTACCTTGATATTTATTTAGCCCTTGAAGAAGAATGTGAGATTCATACTCTTTATCATTATAATGTAAGTTTCTTAAAAGTGGGGATATTTTTTGTTTTATCAGGGTTTTACAGATGCCCAGAATAGAACTCCATATATAAGATATCTTATAGGACAAGAAAATATTTCTGAAAAATGAATCAATTCTTACATTGTCATGCCATTGTATAGTAAGTAGTAAATGTGGCTCTAAAACAATTGTGGTTTTTTGTTAGTTTTTGTTTTTGTTTTTTTGCTGAAAGGTCTACAATATGGATTGTAGTAAAGCATCTTTAGCTAATGGAAAACACTAGTTTCCGCCATAGGGCTCTTGATCAGACAACTGCTTCTTCTTTAGTTTCTGACTCCACATATAGACAGTACATAGTAATATCTCTATGCCATTGGTGGCTGGTGGTAAACTCACTTCTAGAAACTGAGGTGCAGCAGTTTTGAAGTTGAGTGTGAGAACCTTTATACCATTAATGTTTTTCTCACCAATGAAGCCAGCCTTTTCAACTATTTCCAAAGCAGTTGAAATATAAGATGTCTACTAGCTTAACAACATTTTTTGAATATTGAAAGAACAAAGTTATAGACAAAAAGAACTGATGTATCTCCTCTTACTTTTTTTTTCCTTTCTCTATTCAACTCTCCTCTTGTTGTTAGTATTACTTCTTTTTTCTTAATAAACTGGTTTTTCTCCAGAGACTAATTTCAAAATAAAAATAAACCAAAATAAAAAAGATTTTTAATATCTCAGCACAGGTTAATGGTATTATTTTGCTAGCAAGATTTTTATTTTCCATAAGTCAAGGGTATGCTGAAGGACGTCACATTCCTAACATCTTCGCTTTCTACCCTGTTAACATTTCAAAAACTATTAGTGTTATTTTTCAGTCTCAAACAAGATACACAGAACTTGAGCTCTGACTTTGCTACTTTTTCTGCACATTTAGTGAAAAGATCTGCTGGTCCTCAAATGACTTTCTCTTAGAAGAATTTTTCTGTTAACTAAAAGTTTGATGTATTTTTATAATCTTTTTAATGAAAGTATATATAGTCTTAAAATCCCCGCACAGTAAGAAGAAAGTCTTGGAAAAAAAAACATCCTTTATGTTAAGAGATACAATGCAAATGAAATTTTAAAGACTTGATCAGACTAGAACTTTCCCACAGTTCTGCTCAGATCATTGGGTTATTTCTGGGATTGACCAGTCTTCTCATAGATCATCTTTGAAACTAGAAAACTAAACAGATTCTTCCCACCAGCTAATATTTTGTAGACAATAAACCAGAATAAATACAGTGCTTTCTATTTAAATATCTGTAAGATTAATAATGTATTTTACTTGTATTTTGTTTTAGGTTTTTGGAGTCATACTCAGTTATTCTCACAGATAACTCCTAGCTCTGCACCTGGGAATTGTTCCAGGATATGCTCTGGGGACCATATGATATTCTTGGGTTGGCCTCATATAAAGCAAGCAACCTACCTAATGTTCTATATTTACAACTGTTAATAATGCTTTTTAAATGTTATACATGTTCTGCCGAAGATCTGAACATGGAAAACAAAGCATACCAAAGTCTAAGTCAAAGAAAAAAAAATCCCTTTTTGTCCTATTATTTATCAATCATTAGAGGTCACACAACTGTGATTCATGCTTTGGTGACACAGATGAATCAGAGATGGCACAGAGGTCCAGAATTCTTGGCTAGCCTTACAACTAATTGTTAATCTATCAACCAGAAATGATGATGTAGTGCTCTTATTCAGTTGTTATGACCCAATATGTTATAGAAGCAAGTTTAGAACCATTATTATTTTTTGAGCAGGGCCTCTTTCTGTTTTCTCACAGAACAGTTACTGAAATAGAACCAAAACTACAGTTGTCCTCTGTTCTTCCAGTATTTCTCCAAAATGTCAAGGTGTTATTGTATTATGTTTCATTATTTAGCCTCCTTTATAAAACATTTCTCTTCATTCAGGTTAAAAAATAGCATTAGATTCAATGTAAACAGTTAAAAATGTAAAATTGTTGGTTTAAATTAGTTTTCTTTAATCATTTAAACTCACTTTTAGACATAGGCTCCCTGTCTGATAATATCCTGGGTCCCTAATAGTTATATTTCTCAAGTCTTTTTCCAATCAAATTAATTTTAATTCACTCTCACTTAAAATATATTGGTTGAAAGTTTTGACTTGAGATCTTGACTTTCATAAGTAGCCAAGCCACTTATTTGTTACATGCTTTAGAAAAGTTCTCTAACTTCAAAGACAATAAAAGGAAGACATTTGCTTTACAAGGTAGTTGATTATAAGAAATAATTGAGATAATGCCTGTTAACTGCTTAGAAATTCCAAAGTCAAAAAGCAGATGGTATTATGTTAGGAACCTAGAGCTTGCTTTAGTAAGTAAGACTCATATCTGAGAATAAAGGAAATGCTAAGACTAAAGCAATGCTTTCTTTTGTCTCTCAATTGAAAAGTTATTTTGAGGGCCAGAGAGATAACACAGGGATAGGATATTTGCATGCAGCCAATCATCCAAGACAGATGGTGGTTCGAATCTCAAATACCAGTATCCCATATGGTCCCCAGAGCCTGCCAGGAACAATTCCTGAGTGCAGAACCAGGAGTAACCCCTGAGCACCACCGGGTGTGACCCAAAAACAAACGAACAAAAAAAAAAAGTTATTTTGGAGATCTGGGAGTGACAAAACATTTCCTTATGAAATACTCAATAGTACACTTAAGTTCTCTGATACAAGCTACAAACTCACATCAAAGAGCAATATGTGTTCAAATAGTAGAGGAAACATGTAAGTAAGTGTTCCACATTTTATGTTTAAAGAAGTATCTCTTGTAAACACTTGACATGTCTTAACAGGGTATTTTTTTTTTTTTTTGAGAATCCAGCCTACTTCAGGATGGAGCAGGGAGAAAGTAGAAGTGGAGCGCAGGGAAAAAGAGAACATAGTACTGGTAAGGGCAGTTTGTTCTGTCTTATAGGAGTGAATTATAGGTAAGGAAATGATACTCCCTTAGTTTGTTGGAATGTTTTTCTTTTTTCTTTACTGAATACAAATGAGGGGCCCTCCCCTCAAGCTTTGGGAGAAACTGTAACTTCATACTTCACAGATTTTCTGTTGAGCATTTGGCTTGCTTAGTTGCATTTTCTTTTATTGGGGTTGAGAGAATTTGGAGAGAGAAACTGAGGCTCCTAAGTAGTTTAAAAGCAGGACCATATAGAAACCAAGTAGGGCCTCATTAATAGATCTCAGTGACTCTGGGAAGATCATGAGAGTCATGACTCTGGGGAGGCAATCTATTTTTGTTTATTCATTATAATAATTTATATCAATAGATTATTATTACTTTATTATATAATTATTATGTTATCAACATAGTAACATAATATAGTAATAATATCAATAATGCTATTACATTATCTGAAGTTTACTATACAATAATACTAATAGTATTATTTTAACTATTATTGAATATTCATATTAATCACTATCAATTCTAAAAGTAGAAAATTTTCCTAAGGACTTATGAACTTTGTAAAAATAATTTAATGGATTATAAATTACAGATTCTAAAATGAATGAATCATGAGCAATACATGGACATTTTAATAACATTTAATAAAACTGTACAAATCTATTCTTTGAACTTCCTCTAGGCAAAGAAAAGGGGGACTTTGTTGAGTTACATTATGCCATCTTGAAGCCAGAATGTAACATGCCACATTTAAAGCATTTTGGGAGCCCAATTAGGATTAATCTGAAAAATATGATGTTTCTCCCTGATTCTGTGAAATTTGTTTTCTAAAACCAGTATTTTTATGTATTTTTTTAAATCTCTGTAGGAACAGTTTAAGATTATGATTATTTTTCTAGTTGTTCTTACATCATGAAATCTTTTTTTTTTTTTTTTTTTTTTTTTGGTTTTTGGTTTTTGGGCCACACCCGGCGGTGCTCAGGGGTTACTCCTGAGCACTTTCTGGTTGTCTGCTCAGAAAATTGCTCCTGGCAGGCACGGGAGACCAAATGGGACACCGGAATTCGAACCAACCACCTTTGGTCCTGGATCGACTGCTTGCAAGGCAAATGCTGCTGTGCTATCTCTCCGGGCCCACATCATGAAATCTTAATGCACCAGTTATACTTTACATATCATTATTTACATTGTGTATAATAAAACACATCACCCTCATAAGCTAACTTATACCCTTTTGGAGGTAATACTACCCTTGCTGAGAATGAATGAACTGAATGGACAGAAAGATAAGCCATTGGTCCTCATTTTTCTTATATCTGTTTAATTTAATTTAATAAGTTTTTTTCCTCCTTCACCCTCTAAACATTTTTATGCTCTCAGTATTTTCAGGTTACAAATATATAAAAAATAATCAAAGCAATACGGTTGTATTTTTAAATAATTCGTTGCTATGTGATAAAGGTCTTTTTTTATAGTAGCATGTAATTATAATAAAGTCTATGATAGACTTAGAGGTTTTCCTTGGATGGTGGTTTTATGAGAATATTTTTATGAGACATTATATTTCTGTTTTGCTCAAAACTTTAAATTCAAAAGAAAATTGAATTTATTTTTTTTATTAGAAAAGAATTCTCAAAATGTTAGGGTTGGGAAGATCCTAAAGTTGATCTCATCTAATTTGAGTCCAAAGTCTCATATAGATGAGTTACTATTTTTGGCTATTTTAGTAACTATTTCTGGTGCCGTAGTTTAGGACCCGGTTCTGCTATCAACAAGCTTATTGTCCTTGGTTAAATTATGGACCATTTCTGTATTTTAATTCTCTTTTTTAAATATAAATCACCATGAATAGCAAGTTATGCATAGTTAAATTTTAGACATACACAATGTTCCAGTACTGATGCTGTCTCGCCAGTGTCAAGTTCCCTTTACCAGTGTGTTCCCAGATTCCTTCTCCCATCCTCCCACCCCTATCCTGCATACTTTTTCATTATTTTTTGTTTAAAACATTGTGATTTACAAAGTTATTCATGGTTGGGTTTTAGACACACAAAGTTTCAGGACCAGTTCCACCACTAGTGTCAATTTCTTCCATTAATGTTCCCAGAGTTCATCCCTTGCCACCACCATCCCACTCTAGCCTGCTGACACAGAAGGCCAGTTTTTGAGTTTTTAAATTCTGGGTCTTATCATTTCATTGTTAATGACTCTGATTTAGATATTTAGTTCTGTCCTTTTATATTTTTTGTGTGATTTTTATAATTTTATTATGCCACTGGTTTAGTTCTCATCCACATTGACTGTAGATTTTTGAAAGTGGTGACAGACACATAGGTCACCAAAGTGTATAGTTTGTTTGGTGAATCTTCATGCTCATTACGTTTTCTAGATAAACATACACGGATTCGGTATGGACATTCCTTATTCCTTTGGCCCACACAGCTTTGTTGAGCCTGGTGTCAATGCGCACATCCGGGGTGCCCATCTCTTTCATGCCAAACTTCCGGATCTCTTTGAGGCGTAAGTTTCTTGAAACCTACTCCGTGGATGCGCTTGTGGATGTTGATGGTGTATTCCCGGGTCACCACCTCGGTGATGGCCAAGCGGCCCTTCTTCTTCTTCTTCTCGCCGCCCTTCTTCGCGGGAGCCATCCTGCTGGGCCCAGGGAAGGAAAAAAAGAAGTGTTCTGTCCTTTTTTAAAACCACGACTGCATCTGACCACCGGTACCTTTTAAAGTTTGGTTGTTAAAATGTGGGTCTCATAATTCAGTATTACTGACTCTGTGGTTTGAGTATTTAACTTTCTTAACACCTCTAATGTACCAGAATTCCCTTAACCAATGTTCCTATGCCCTGATAGCTTCTCATCTGTCTCATCTCCCCGTATCCATTTGATTTCTTTCATGTTCACCCCTATATTCTGGGGTCATCACCCTTTAAAATATTGCATCTTCTCATTTGATAATTCTAAAATTATAATCATACCATAATTCTATAAATAGTTGATTCTATAAATATTACTCAAATAATAAAAATAATTACTAATAATCATTTGATATATTATTTTATAATTTTAAAAATCTACATACATTATATATATACTATACATAAGTAATATCATTCTGTATTCAATCCTTTTCTGGCTGAATTTATTTAATATGAAATCTTTCTGTTAAATTCATGCTGCAGTTAATTGCATAATTTTATTACTCCTTAAAACTGCATAGTACTGCATCACATATATTGTTTCTCTGACAATCCAGTTCAGAAATGGTACTTGAAATGCAAGCCTTGTGAGTGCAAAAGAAAAACGAAAAATGAGTCTAATACTCTTACCTGTGAAATTTAAGGGATAATCCAGGGGACTGCACAAAGCTTTAAAAAAAAGAGCATTTTAATATTCTAAAAATATTGTTCTGTAGTACATAGTACATAAAGGAGCTGTCGTAGTACTCAAAAACACTAAAATTAATGGAGTATATTATTTTATAGGTTAGTGCACCTTTGCTTTTTTCTTTTGTTGATGTTTTAGTTTTTGGGTTACATCGGGCAGCACTCAGGGATTACTACTTGCTCTATGCTCAGAAGTCGCTCCTGGCAGGCTCAGGAACCATATGAAATGCTGGGATTTGGACCACCATCCTTCTGCATGCAGGGCAAGCACCCTACCTCCATGCTATCTCTCTGGCCCCATATCTTTGCGTTAAGAATGAAAGCAACTACAAATCAAGTTATTGCCTGTACAGCAATTATTCTGTTTCTTTATTTCATTTTTCTTGTTTTCCTAGACCAGACCAAGTTATTGCCTTTATTCTATGTCTTTTTTGGATCCTTTCTTTATTATCCTACAGAAACACAGTTGAATATCTGGTTAATAATTTTAGTATATTAAACTTTAGTGCAATATTTCAATTCTTAGTTTAATGATGAACAATTCAGACTACAAATAAACTATCTTTATTGGAAGATTATGGGCAACAACTAGTTCTCCCTTCTGGATCTCATTTACCTCTGTGATATTCTCTAACAAATCTTCTTCTCTTTAGAGTTTGAGCCAAGACTGTGTAATTCTTTGTCACAATTTAGAATATAATAATTTTGATTATTCTCTGATACATGTTCTCAAACTTAGCCTGTCTTCCTAGAACAGTCAATGTAGAACTGCACATAGCAGCATTCCCTAGTGTAATCTCATCAGTACTTTATGTGATGCCAAAATAACATCAACAGCATAAAATATGTTTCCTAATAATCTTACTTGTTTTTCTTTCTTAGCTGTCAAAGATCATACAGATGGTTTAGTGAAAAGTCCATGTTTACTCCCACAGAATACCCTTCACATTTCTACTTAATAATAATTTTAAACTTTCATTCCTAGATTTTTCTATTTTTTATTATTAAAAGAACCTCATTGGGAGAAATAGGATAGAAATAATTTTCTCCAGATGAGAAAATGATTGTACTTTCCTGGAGAGAAAGGGTGAGAAGAAAAGATTCCTCACAGCTCATATATTTTCTGTGCACTTAAAATATTTTAGGGAAAGGCGAAAGAGTCTACATTGTTATCAAGAAAAAGAAAAATTTCTAGACTAGTGCTCTTCAGGAGAACAGTCTGCCATAATGAAATTGCCCAAATCGCACTATGGAATGTGGATGTTCAGAGGGCTTGAAATTGAGATTTTTAAAAATTGATTTAATTTTTATTTTGTTAAAAGTTTGTTCTTCCTTGAATGTTTAAGAATATGGCTGCTCTTACTGAATATTTACCTGAAAATAATCAGATTCTGTATTTTATAAATAATTTTTAAGTCGCTTTTTGTTTTCCTTAAAGAAGTTTTTTTAACTTAAATAATAGTGATTTACAAAGTCACTGATAGTTGAGTTTTCATATATATATATATATATATATATATATCACAAATAATTTTGTTATTTTATTTCTGTTTCTTCTGAATCATTGATGAAAACGTATATATTTCTATGGAGAACTCTTAAAATGTCAGTTTGTTAAACAATCACCACCTTTTGGGATCATTCTAGAAAGAATTGTTGTACCCCTTGATTAGTGAGTGCTTAAAATCCTCTCAACTTATCAAGGGATTTGAAACAAATACAATTCTTTACACAAACTGTACTCAATTGTATTTCTAAGGTAGTTTTGTTAGTGTGACCTCTTGAGAAAGAAAAACTTGCTTACAAACTGGGTCAGTTATATTTAATCTGATATTTCAAATATACACAATAAAATTAAATTAAATTTATCTTGACTTTGGAACCTGCTCAGAAATTTAAGGTGCATTTAAATAACTGGACTCATAATAAAATGCCAATGGAATCACTTTTATAATCCACATTAGTGGAAATTAAACTTTTAATCAGTAGTATGATAATAAGTACCTCAGTCTGGTTGATATATAGTATTTTTTTCCTCTCCTAATGAACACTCAGAATATAAGAACTGGCTTTCTGACATAATTTTTTTATCACAGACTATTTATTTTTTTATTATTGTTATTATTATTATTATCTTCAATTCTTGGATCATACCCGGCAGCACTCAGCTGTTACTCCTAGCTCTACGTTCAGAAATCGCTCCTGGCAGGCTCCGGGAACCATATGGGATGCCCGGATTCCAACCACCGACCTTCTACATGAAAGGCAAATGCTTTACCTCCATGCTATCTCTTTGGCCCTACTCACAGACTATTTTTATGTGCTGTT
>PVKC010010959.1:0-25191 GCA_004027635.1 Crocidura indochinensis
AAAGAAAGAAAGAAAGAAAGAAAGAAAGAAAGAAAGAAAGAAAGAAAGAAAGAAAGAAAGAAAGAAAGAAAGAAAGAAAGGAAAGAAGAAAGACACTTCAAATCTAGGATTAAGTAGTTCTTTGCCAAAAAAAAAAAAATGACTCTCACCTCAAACAGAACAATCTTCTAGTCACTTCAGATGCTTTCTTTGAGCAGTGCCAATTTTTTCTGAAGTGTTTAGACATCTTTGCCAGCTTATGCTTTTCATCAATTTAATTGAATAACATTGTTAGGCATGACTGAGATAAGTCAAGAGAAAGTAATTTATATCGACGAAACCATCGACTTCCAGTGCAATCCTGGTACATAGATTCTGAGGAAAGATGTAGTTTACTAGAAGAATATGGCTCAGCAAAAGTGACTATGGATTTATCTTTGGAGTGCTGTATTTGGCCAAGATCAAAGTATGTATTCCCCAAATATTTTCAACTTTCAATCTGTATGAACCATTAGATCATTCTTGCCTGCAGAATAGTTGGATGGCTGAGCCCCTATGATGCCAGGATTATCTGGGAAATCCTGCTCTACTCTATCTACAAAATCCAAGTAAGGTAACACAGGCACTAAACTCCATGCTTGAGATTCATTACTTCGGTGAGGTGGGGTTTTTTAGGTTTATTTTTTAATTTTCATTTATTTTTTTTTGGTTTCTAATTTTTGGGTCACACTCAGCGGTGCTCAGGGGTTACTCCTGACTCTGCTCAGAAATCCCTACTGGCAGGCATGGGCCCATAGGGATGCCAGGATCGGTCCGGATCAGCTTCCTACAAGGCAAACGCCCTACAGCTGTGCTGTCTCTTAAGTTGGTCTTGATAGTGGTTTTATTAGCCAGGCATTATCTCCCCTTTATCTTGTGCTTACCTCAGCATTTAGCTCATTGAAGGTCTTATCTTACTGTTTTGCATTACAATATGAGCGAGGTAATATGGAAATTGTTAAGTCTTTTCCATCTTAGTATCCTCCAGATAAACTGGTGCACCTTTTGTTCATGCATCAGAAACTCCTTTTCCTACATTTGGTTCAATATCTTGTTACCCTACCATCATTCAATATATTCAACAGTATAATACTAGATTGACATAATTATTCTGAGTTCTACATTTTGAGTGCAACGATGAATCCAAGTTATCTGGTTTAAGGAGAATTTCATGTGTAGGAAACATGCCAAATACATTTTTAAAATTTCTAGAACATACTCCCATGTTGATTCATGGACAAATATTTGTTAAATAAACCAATGAAAGATCATCATAATTATTAATTGCTTTATATGTAAATCCATGAGATACTATATGAATAGTTAACAGTACTTTTAAGTAAATGTACTGTTTATAATTTCCTTATTATCTTGTTCTGCTTCACAAACTGAGGGGGAAATAATGGAGGGTACCAAGACCAGACACTCATATGAACATTAAGTAGAAATAAAAAAATGATCAGACTTAAACACCAAATCCAAAGCCAATGACACCCAATCTACAACATGCTAGACACAGAGGGACCACTTGTACTAACAATCTGGGGTGTAAAAGAGAGGGATATGGGATGCATGCTGGGAACAGGGGTGGAGGGAGGACAGCATTGGTGGTGGGAATGCCCCTGATTCAATATCAGTATGTACCTAAAAAATTACTGTAAAAGATTTGTAATCCACTTTGGTCAAAAAAAAAAAAAAAAAAAAAAAAAAACCTCAAATGGTTGGTGTGTTAAGGGAGTATGTATATACAGGTTTCCAAAGACTTGAGAAAGACTGTCAGGAAGTAGCTTCTGTAATCAATCTGAGATGATAGAATTTTACAGGAAGTGGTCCAGTTTCTTTTTACTTGTTGCTTTTTCACTGTGAAAATGATTACAGTCTGGATAGTTTCTGGAATTCTACACATCTGGCATATTTAGTTTTTGAAAGAATTTCTCTCCTTTGGTTACTTTGCTTTTAGAATGAATGGGCATAAAATACATAGCACACAAAAGAAAAACATTCACATTCTAATTTCTGTGCCCTAGTAAGGTTGACAGTGATCAGCAGTCAATGTTGGCTTCATGTCTACATTTTAAAAGAGATCTGAGGGCCCAGGAGATAGCATGGAGGTAAGGCGTTTGCCTTTCATGCAAAAGGTCATCGGTTCGAATCCCGGTGCCCCATATGGTCCCCCATGCCTACCAGGAGCAATTTCTGAGCATGGAGCCAGGAGTAACCCCTGAGCGCTGCCGGGTGTGACCCCAAAAAAACAAAAACAAAAAAACAAACCAAAAAAAAAAAAAAAAGAGAGATCTGGGGGTCTTTCTGAAAGGCTCCATTTATTCCAAAATAAACTCTTTCATTTGTCTACCAATTAGTTCAAAATTACTTCAGAACTTTCTAATGTGTACTTCTCAATGCATTTATATGTGATATTTAGAATAACTGCAAAAAGGAATATAATGGCTTAAATAGATAATGCCTAGATCATATTTGGCCCCAGAATATAGTGAGGAGACTAAAAGAAACAGGTTGGATGAGGAGAAAGATGTGAAATAATGGGGGACAGAAGTCACTACATCAGTAGTGTGATGGATAAATAGAATTAAATACAAACCAGAACAACAACATTGAAATCATGACACCCAAACTTAAAAAGGTGCCTTTATGATGGTAGGATGGGTGGAATTGGAGATGGAGAAAGAAGTATATGAGATGGATTCTGGGAACATTGGTGAATGAGGTTGACAGTGGTAGTGGAACTGGTGCTGAAACATTATATGTTTAAAACTCTACTATAAATAATTTTGTTAGTCACAATGATTTAAATAAAATGAAAAATGGCTCTTCCAAGTGAATTTGAAAGGATGATTAGGTAGGGGAATGTGGGAGAGAAAATGTTCTGTTGCAAATGGCTTTGGGAAACACTTCATTTTATTTCAAAAATATTAGAAAATTCTGAATTTTCATTCAATTCTAAGCTCTGAACAATCTTGCAGTCAAGGAAATTTGTCCTTATTTATACATGTATGTCTAAAATCGAATTATGAAACTTTCTAGTTATATACCACAAGTGCAAAATTATGATATGAAAACTTATGTAAAATGAAAATATTTCCCAAATAAAATAGCATAATAAAAATTAAGGATCTCTTGGAAAAGGAAAGTAGATTTAATATGCATCATATTTTTATCTTTTATCTTATTAATATATTTTACCTATCTATCTTATTTATCTATTTACCCCATCAATAACTGGGTTGCATTTTTCCATTCTGTCTGAACAAGTTTGCCATAGGTCACTATACTTGGGATAAAGAATCAAATGCATATTAGCTAAGGGTTTGAGAACAAGCTATTGAGGGTAACAGTGAATATGCCAATGTCCAATGTTCTATTGCAATTGGAGAAATAGTTTTGATTTAAGATGTTTTACTTTAAGTGTTGTGATATAATATCTTGAATTTTGAATTATAATATCTTGAATTTCGGGATTATTTGGATAATTTAAGCCTTAAGATGTTTGATTTCTATTTAAATAATTCAACAGTAGTATAAGTAGTATAAGTTAAAAATTTTGCTTTTGGATTTTTTTCCATTGATTTATTTTTCTTTATTGCAGTGAATTGATTTGCCAGATATGTTCATTTACTACATTTGCTGTACATATTATTTAATGAACTTTATTCAGAACTGTGTGGTCTATGTTTGTACTTACCTTCATTGTCGTCTCCTTTTACAAGCTCTTCAACTCAAGTTCCTGGTCATTGCTTCAGATTCTCATGCTCTCCTCTGTGGTCTGTCCAAAATTACTCACCAGCTCAATTTCTTTTTGTTTTCTAAATACACCTTTCTCTCAACTTTTTTCTAAGTAAGCTACAGCATACTTTCTCACCTGTTTACTTATTGACCATCTTACCATCTTTCTAAAGCATATTTTTAATTTATTTTTTAATTTTCATCAAAGTGGGTTACAAATCTTTCACAGTAATAATTTAAGTGCATAGTGACATTGAATCAGGGACATTCCCACTACCAATATTGTCCTCCCTGCACCTCTGTTCCCAGCTTACATCCCATATCCCCCTCTTTTACTCCCCAGGCTGCTAGTAGAGGTGGTCCTCTCTGTGTCTAGTATCTTGTAGATTGAGTATCAATTCTGTTGTTGTTGACTTTGGGTTTGGTACTCATATGACTGTTTGGTCTTGTTACCCTCCATTATTTCCCCTTCCATTAATGGGGCTAAACAAGCTGGTTCAAATTGTGTGGTTCTGTTTAAAGGGAAAAGAAAGAAAATAATAACAAGAAGAAGAAGGAGGAGGAGGAGGAGGAGAAGAAGGAGAAGAAGGAGAAGAAAATAAAATGGTGCAAAATCAAACAAGCAAAATAATGAGAGGAGTCCTAATCTAGAGGTCATATCTATCAGTTTAAGAGCAAGGAGGGAGAAGGAAGAAAAACATAACAAAAATACCAAAAAGTATAGATCTGGGTGGCGAACAGGCGGCTCTCCAACTGCATGTGGCTCCAGGCCAAAATGAATGTTACTCTTTGCCTCTCATCATTATTTTGTATCCTTGGCTCTTTGCCAAGTTTGGATTTTGTTTTGCTGCTTCTGAGGAGGGACCTCTGAGGAGACATCTCTAAGCGTGTAGTCCCACCCCCAGACTGCGTCATCCCGTCTCCCATCCTCGGAAACAACTGCATGGGCCAGCATGTTGTGTCACATCTTGCCATTAGTTCTGAGTGTGGAGGACGCAGCACACCCTCACCATCACTGCAGGATTTTTACCCTCACTCAAAATGGCAAAACTGCAATATGTATTTAATATATTATTGTTAAAATTATATGCTTTTGTGTGACTGTTTGCCTGTTTTTGCAGATCACTGCGTGGTGTGGCTCTCTGACTCTCACAGTTTTAAATTTTGGCTCCTTGTGTCGAACTTGTTCGATACCACCCCTGATCTAAATAAATAAGATAAAAGATAAAAAAAATCAAACAAAAAACTTGAAAATCTCTAGAGCAATATAGACAGCAGCCATACAATAACCACAGTCCTGAAAATAAAAACAAAACAAAGCACAAAAGGAAAAAATACAGCAACAAACAGTAGCACAACTAAATAAAAAAAATTGATTTGTGTTTCTTTTTTTTATTCTTCTTACATAGGCACAGTAAATATTGGGGAGATTAGTAAGGGAATTCCGCTGGCCTAAGAGACACAGGTTTTCTCCATCCTTGAAGTATATTGTCATGAGAATGACTACAGTCTCCGTACATGCTCTTTTACTCTCCTCTAGGTCCTTCTGTGGAATCTGGAAACTTTCTGCTTTGTCATGAGTGATAAAATCATGCCTCTGTAGCTAGAGATCTTGATATTTGCACAGGCAAAGGATGGAGCCTAGGATGAAGTCTTTCTTTACAGTTTTTGGAGTTTGATCCATCACTGTTGTTTTAATCAGTCTTCTGTAATTGGTGATCTTGGTTTTTGCCCCAATCCTAGGATGAAGTCTAGGATAGAGTCATTATGTTTCATGAAGATCTGCTCGGTTGCAGTTGTTTCAGTCAGACCTCTGGAATTAGAGATCTTGGTTGTTGTACATATCATAGGTCAGGGCCTAACAGCCATTTCAGCCCTGAGAAAAAAAACCTAGCAGGCAGGCTGACCCACACTACAGGGCAGACCTCCAAGGCTAGTAGTCAACTGGCCTAGAGAGATAAGAAACATAGGCCAGTACTCAAGCTAACTGGGAGATAAATCTACTTTGCTGTTTGTATCTCTAAAGATTTGTGGTCTCTAATTCAGCAGTGGGCTTTCCCTGGAACCCTGGACATCCCTGGTCCCTGGGTTCTACTCCGGGTCCTGGGTATCTTCCATATTGGGGCACAGACTTATAAGATCCATATTAACATCCAGAACCTAGCCAATCTCCAAAACCCATGAAGAAACTCTGCTGTGTATACCTAGTACTGAAATTAACTCTACAAGTATCTGTTGGGAAAATAGTTGGGGTAGCCTGCAGAATAGAAAAAGTTCTTTGGGACTCTTTGCTTTTCTTCAATATAAAGTAGAGTCTGATGATTTGGGAAAGAATATGGTACTATCTAAACATACGTTTCTCATCTATAAAAGAAAAGTCCACTCCTACTTTCAGGAGGAGTAGTGAGAATAAATAGACGAAAAACATTAATTTATTCTGTATTTCTCCTAGGCACTAGCATAATCAATGTAGAAAATAGTCACTTTTTTATTTCTTTTTTTTTTTTTTGGTTTTTGGTTTTTGGGTCACACCCGGCAGTGCTCAGGGGTTCCTCCTGGCTTCCATGCTCAGAAATTGCTCCTGGCAGGCACGGGGGACCATATGGGGCACCGGGGTTCGAACCGATGACCTTTTTCATGAAAGGCAAATGCTTTACCTCCATGCTATCTCCCGGGCCCCATTCATTTTGTTTTTGACCATACCAATGGTGTCCATAATTTACTCCTGACTGTGTGCTCATAAATAATTTGGCAGGCTCCAGGGGTCATATAGGATGCTGGGGTTCAAACCTGGATGGGCTGTGAACAAGGCAAACACTCTACCAGTTGTGTGATTGCTCCAGCACCAGCAGTCACTTTTTTAAATTTACTTTAAAAGTCAATCAATCAATCAACTACTGTGAACAATGTCTTATATTTCAGACTGTTTTTCGCAGAAGAGGCAAATAATGTATTCTGGAAATCTAACATATTTAAGTTCATATTTAAGTCACTTCTAAGTTTAGTTATCTTGATAACTCTTTAGAAATTTTCTATGATTCTAACATATGGCAAAGCTGAAGTACAAGGAGAGCTGAGTTCATATTAAATGTTCGCTTGCATGAGAATAGAAACCACTTAATTTTGGGCAATGACTGTCTATGGCAGAGTATGGAACTAAGAGTAAAATAGAAAAATTCAAAAAAAATATTAGAATGTGAGAATCACAGTTTAATCATAATCATTTCATTTTCAGGGAGAATAAAGCTCTGTTCTGATTTGACCTCTCTAAAACCACACCATTTGGTGGTTGAGACCATAGAAAAGCACAGATGAAACTTGCATAGGCATTTTATCTTGCTGATTGGATTAATAAATTACCATAATTAATGAATCTTCTCTAAGTGAGAAAATAATTTGTTTCCCACACTGATAAAATATCCAATAAAACTCTGTTTAAATTCCGTTTAAAACAAATGTCTATAAACAAGCTTAAAATGAACTCTAATTTAGTGAGTTTTTCATTGATCTTGTTATAGGAGATCTGTGGTGAAATTTATGATCTCTTAATTTACCTTCTTGGAAATTAATAGAATCTGGATATTCCACCAAGGAGTTGACAGTACAGTAACAGTTTAATTTGTGAATGCAGTTCTAAACATTCCAATAAACCATGATCATACAATTCACTCACACAACTCACACAAGGATTGAAAATTGGGCTTAATTAACATTGCCCACCACACACAGGTACTAAAAATCTGTTTGACTTACAACAAAAACGTACTTAAAAGGAATTTCAAAAATTTATGTAAAAAACCCAACAATATGACAATGTCATATCATTTAAAATAACCCCTGAAAGTAATATTAAGTAATTAACTAATGCTAAAAACGTGTCTACTTTTCTGGCAGGTAAACATATAGTACAGTGAATGAGGCACTTTCCCTGCATATGGTTAGCCCGGATTTGATTACTCAGCACCTCAAGTGATCCTTGAGCCTTAACAGGAGTAAACTTTGAGTGCACAGCCAGAAACATAATGTTTCATTTTTTATTATGTATGGACAATCATATTTATTTCACCAAAAAATTACACATAGTACCAAATTGTGTAAGGTATGATAGTCTCTAATGCCATTTTAGAATTGACAATATTTGTATCTATACAAATATAGATATTTTGGGGGGCCGAAGAGATAGCATGGAGGTAAGGCATTTGCCTTTCATGCAGAAGGTCGGTAGTTCGAATACTGACATCCCATATGGTCCTCTGTAACTGGGGGGGGGGGGCTATTTCTGAGCATAGAGCTAGGAATAACCCCTGAGCACTGCTGGGTGTGACACAAAAGAAACAAACAAAAAAAGAAATAAAAACAAATATAGATATTTTTCCTTCAATATAAATTTTAGTCTGATTATTTGGGGAAGATGAGACATTCTATCTAAACATATCATTTTCATCTATAAATGAAAAGTTTATTTTGGAGAATAGTTGTGAGAAGAAATAGAGGAAAACCATTCATTTATTCTGCATTTCTCATAGGCAGTAGCATAGTCAGATGTAGACTGTAAAACATCACTGTTTAGTAAATGACTGTGTAATCACTTTCTCTCTCTTTTTTTATATATTTTATTTAAACACCTTGATTACATACATGATTGTGTTTGGATTTCAGTCATGTAAAGAACAACACCCATCACTAGTGCAACATTCCCATCACCAATATCCCAAATCTCCCTCCTCCCCACCCAACCCCCGCCTGTACTCTGGACAGGCTTCCTATTTCTCTCATACATTCTAATTTTTAGAATAGTTCAAAATGTAGTTATTTCTCTAACTAAACTCATCCCTGTTTGTGGTGAGCTTCATGAGGTGAACTGAAACTTCCAGCCCTTCTCTCTTTTGTGTGTGAAAATTATTATTGCAAGAATGTCTTTCATTTTTTTTAAACCCATAGATGAGTGAGACCATTCTGTGTCTTTCTCTCTCTCTCTCTGACATATTTCACTCAGCATAATAGATTCCATGTACATCCATGTATAGGAAAATTTCATGACTTCATCTCTCCTGACAGCTACATAATATTCCATTGTGTATATGTATCAGTTTCTTTAGCCATTCATCTGTTGAAGGGTACACCTTGGTTGTTTCCAGAGTCTTGCTATGGTAAATAGTCCTGCAATGAATATAGGTGTAAAGAAGGGATTTTTGTATTGTATTTTTGTGTTCCTAGGGTATATCCTCAGGAGTGGAAAGCTGGGAGCCGGGTGGTGGCGCTGGAGGTAAGGTGCCTGCGCTAACCTAGGACAGACCGCGGTTCGATCCCCCGGTTCCCCATATGGTCGGTCCCCCGTGCCTGTCAGCCTGTCAGGAGCGACTTCTGGGCGAATAGCCAGGAGTAACCCCTGAGCATCACCGGGTGTGGCCCAAAAACCAAAAAAAAAAAAAAAAAGAAGTGGAAAGCTGGATCAAATGGGAACTCAATTTTCAGTTTTTTAAGGAATGTCCATATGGTTTTCCATAAGGTCTAGACTAGACGGCATTCCCACCAGCATTTTTGCTATTTTGGCCACACCAGTGGTGCTCAGGGTTTACCTGGTTCATAAATTACTTTTGGTAAGCTCCACTGACCATATAGGATGCTAGGGATCAAACACGGGTCAGCCACGTTCAAGGCTATTAATGTTATTATTCAACAGCTCACTCAATTTCTTCAAAATTTCAAAAAGAAACTGACCCATATTCTACCCCTAAAACCACATGGGGCTCAGCACCTCTAAGACAACCCACAATCACCACAGGTGTTATGTAAAAGATAGGTTCCCTCATCAATTTTTTCACTCACCAATTTTTATTTAAATAAAAAATAAAAATATTTAAGTCAAAAAACCATAACATTAAATCTATTCAGTTCAATCATCTATTCTAAAAGGAATCAAAACACCATCTTGTGGGGCATGATAAATAGCACAGCTTTTGCCTTGCAAGTGGGTGACTCAGGATGCACGTGGGTTCGATTCTCAGCATCCCATATGGTCCCCTGAGCCTGTGAGGAAGAGATTTCTGAGCACAGTGCTAGGAGTAACCTCTGAGCGTCACCATCAAGTGTGACCCAAACCAAAAACCAAAAACCAAAGCAAAGAAATGAAAAAACCAAGCTCTGGCCCATCCCACCTTACAAAGTATTGCACACCCTCCCCCTGCTCCCCTGGCTGTGGTCCTGATAAATTAAAATTGGTTGAAACTTAACTGGAAACTAACATTCTCAAGTTGTGAAATGATCAAATGTCCTAAGAAATTTCTAGAAATTACTTAATTGTTATCACTTAAATCTCAAATCAGAAATATGTTCATCAAAACTTAAGAGTATAAGGTCCTTAAATTCTATCCATAAAATAGTAATAAGAATCACTCGAGAGTTTTTAAAATAGTATTACAATTTAGGCCACATGTTTGTAGTAATGTATATGATTTGGGTAGGTACAGTTACTTCAACTCACCATTATAAAACTGTCCAAGATCCTCTGTTAATGTTTTTTTCCAGTCCACCTCATCATTCCACCTACTAACCCCCCAACAATCCCTTATTTGATATCCAAGGTCTTTAATCTGCTAAGGGGTTGTTATTTGATATTGTCTATTTCCTGTTTTGTTTCTCTGTCTATAACAAATTACTGAGGTCATCTATTTTCTGTCCTTCTCCCCTGGTCTTTTTGACTTAACATGGTTTTTGTTTGTTTCTTTGTTTTTGTTTTTTTGTTTTTGTTTTTGGGTCACACCCGGCAGTGCTCAGGGGTTACTCCTGGCTCCATGCTCAGAAACTGCTCCTAGCAGGCACGGGGGACCATATGGGGCACCGGGATTCGAACCGATGACCTTTTGCATGAAAGGCAAACGCCTTACCTCCATGCTATCTCCCGGGCCCCGACTTAACATGGTAGTTACCAATATCATCAAGGTTGCTCTGAACAGCATGATTTTAACTTCCTTGTGACTGTAGATTATTCCACTGTACTATGTACTACATTTTCTCCATCCATTCATCTGTTGTTAAACATAGTTTCCATATCCTAGCTATTGTAGTAAGTTCTACAATAAATATACCTGTACATAAATTTTTTGGGTCACACCCAGCAGGGCTCAAGTGTTACTCCTGGCTCTACGTTTAGAAATCGCTCCTGGCAGGCTCGGGGACCATACGGAATGCCGGGATATAAACCACCGTTCTTCTGCATGCAAGGCAAACACACTCCCTCCATACTATCTCTCCGGCCCACATAAATCTTTTGAAATGATGTTTGGATCTGGAAGAGGTAGATTCCCACCAATAATGAATGAAGATGCCAATCTTACCACATCCCTGACGACACTGTTAACTCCTTCCTTTCTTCCTTCCTCCACCCCTCCCCCGTCTTTCTTTCATTTCTTTCTTGTTTTTGAGCCATCTCTAATGGTGTTCAGAGGTTGGTAGCGTGCAAGGCAAGCACTCTACCCACTGTGCAATCTCCGCCTCTCTTTATTTCTTTTTCTTCCTTCCTTTCTTTTTCTTTCTTCTTTCTGTTTTCTTTTCTTTTTTCTTCTTTTCTTCCTTCCTTCCTTCCTTCCTTCCTTCCTTCCTTCCTTCCTTCCTTCCTTCCTTCCTTCCTTTCTTTCTTTCTTTCTTTCTTTCTTTCTTTCTTTCTTTCTTTCTTTCTTTCTTTCTTTCGTCTTTTTCTCTTCTTTCTTCTTTCCCTACACCTGGCAGTGATCAGAGCTTATACCTAACTTTCACTCAGGGGTCACTCCTGACAGTGATTGGGGGACAATATGGGTGCTGGAAATAAAATCTGCATTTACCCCAGCCAAAGTAAGCACTCTTCCCTTGTATTATCAATTCAACACCAATTTCCAGTCTTTTTGATATATGTATTTCTCAATGAGATGATATATCATTATCATTTTCTTTTCCCTAATAATAAGTAACAATAAACATTCTTTTTCCTGTGCCTGTTGGCTATCCACATGGCCTCTTCATGGAAGTATATCTCCTCTCCCCATTTTGTTTTGGTTTACTTTCTTTTTTGTTTTGTGGCCATGACCTCTGGCATTCAAGGACCTGAAACAGATTGGCTCTGCAATAGGGGATCACTCCTAGAGGGCTTAAGAGATGATATGTAGAGCCAGGGACAAGTGTTTCTATCACTTTGGCTCCTTCTCTTTCCCATTTTTATGGATTATTCTTTACTCTCTTTTTTTGGTTTATGTTTGTTTGGGGGCCACACCCAGTAGTGATCAGGGCTTACTAGTGGCTTTGTAGCTCAGGACTCCCTCCTGGTGGGCCTCAGAAGAATGCTTTAGGGTGCTGGGAGTATCACAAATGTCAGTACATCACACATGTCAGCTCATCTCTTCAGTAACCTACTTTATACGTTTTGGATATTACCCATTTATATGATGTACTGCGTACAACTATTTTCTTCCATTTATTATGGTGTCTTTCATTTTAGTCCAAGTTTCTTTTCCAAATGAAATCCTGTTCATTTGATTCAGTCATGAAAGTCATTTAGCAAGTCATGAAAATAAGTATTATTTAACTATATTTTGTATAGACCCTTCCTTAAGAAAGCAACCTAAAGTATTTTACTGTAATTTTAACTTGTACCTATCACTATTTAAGACTGATATACTGAATCTCTACATTTTGTATATTTTACTAAATTACCATTTTTATAATACTAAGTGAATTTAAAGAACCATTTAAATTAAAGAATTTAAAGTGCTCTCTGGAACCAGAAATATAGCAAGTAGGGGATTTGCCTTGGACTGGGTCAACCCAGGTTCAATCCTCAACACCCCGTATGGTTCCCTGAGCACTGCCAAGAGATCTCTGAGTGCAGAACCAGTAGTAAGCTCTGAGCAGCATCAACTATTACACAGAAACCAAAATTAATTAATAATGCTCCATATAAAACTTAATATTCCATAATTGTTGAAAATAAAACTGGCTTGCTTTTGTTAACCACTAACTTCTTGTTCTCAGAATTGCTCTTTTTTACATATATATATAAAATCTTTATTTAAACACCATGATTATTACAGCTGGGTTTCAGTCATAAACAGAACACCTCCCTTCACCAGTGCAACATTCCCACCACCAATGCTCCCCCCACCCCCCTCATTAGCAACCCCTGCCTGTATTTAGACAAGCATTCTACTTCTCATGCTCAGTAAGATTGTCATGATAGATGTTAGTCTAGTCATTTCCCTAACTGTACCACTACTCTTTGTGGTGAGCTTCATATTGTGAGAGGAGGCATTTATATGAGACCTTTAATGAATAGAAGTTCCCTTATTGTTAATGAGTAGACAAGAAACATAGGACTTAGATTTTCTACTCACTTGCATAAGGGGCATATAATGATTAAGTGATCATTATATCATTATATCAAGTGAATGATGCAAAAGGAAAAGGGTATCTGAGTTCAGAATGGAGTTACTTACCAGATAAATAGTGTCTATTTTTAAATATTTTCTTTTTGGAATCAAAAATAAAATCTAAGTTTTCTAATGTTTTATTGTGAATTGAGATAGAGACAAAGTGCCAATCATTGAACCAGGAATGTACTAATGGGAAAACATTAATGGTGTATTTAAAGAACTTAAAGATAGAATGTTTTTAAGTTGTCAAACTGTTGCTGGGACAGAGTAAAAAAAAAAACCTAGAAAGCAATAATGCAAAAAGTAATAAAGACATATGAATCAGCAAAATATATATATCAAACATAATTTTCCTTTGACATTGGAGTAAACAAAAGCCAGGGCGATTTTGAGATAGGAAAGGCTGAGTACACAATGAAATAATCTTGAATTACTGCATTATTTTAGGAATATGGGAAATGTATAATTAAAGAGGGTTAGAAAATGGGTGAAAAGTCTAATGAAAATTTTTAAAGTGAGTGAAATTTTAAAAAGTTGATCAATTCTCACAGTTCAATTATGTTCTTAATGAAACGCAGTATATGCATATTCTGCTTATAAGCATTATTTTTAGAGTACTTGATACTGCAACTATATCCTAAACAGAGTGTTTGGCACATTTATTCTTCTTAGAAGGCCAACAGTACAATTAAAATATAGCTTCCAGGATGAGAGCTAATAGGTTAACTGACTATGATTGCATGGAATAGATAATTCCAGCTACATAAGGATTAGACAATTGCTGAGATTTACTTTCTTCTAAGTACTATCTTTGAGAAGATGTTCTCATTCTAAGAATGGCTCAAAATATACTGATATCCAATTTGGGAAACCTACTGGGAAATGTGATCCACCCAGTCTTTAAAATGACATCCATGGTAGGAATTTGCAATATTTTGAAGGTAGTTTAATGTTTGAAAATAGTCTAAAGTAATTACATGGTCTTTCCAATGAATGAGATGGAAAATAGAAAGATGATCATCTCTCTGACTGGAAAAGGCCCAAGAAAGAATATTCCATAGCAACTCTGAATGTCTCAAGATGGCATACCAAGTTCTGCTCAGGATGCTTCATTGCTTACCAGATGCACTTATACCTCAAGCCCCCAAATCAATAAGATCAGGATTATCTTAGCTGACAAAGCCCAGGTCTTTAGTTTAATAAACAAAATAGGGGCAAATAGATAAAGGAATGCTTAAGATAACAGTAGCCAAATTAAGTGTTATTATTTCCCAACACTATACAGGTTCTGTTCCTCTGGGCTCTGTCAAGAGTGACACCTAAGCTCAAACCCAAGAGTAGCTCTTGAGCAGCACCAAATGTGGGTCTGTGTGTATGTGTGTGTTGTGTGTACGCACAGAGAGAATGTGAGGAGGCGGAGGTTAAAATTTGAAGGAAAGGATCCTAAGGCTCCCAGAGCAAGCTCTTAATCCATAACTATTCACATCGCTCAAGGTAGCTCATACTGCCATCTGTATAACTAACTTCTATACTCATAGCACTCCTAATCCCATAAGAAGTTCACACCTCCCAGCACCAGAGCTATAGCACAGCAGGTAGGGCATTTGCTTTGCACATGACTGACATCGGTTCAATCCCTAGCATCCCATATGGACCCCTGAGACTGCCAGGAGTGAATTCTGAGGACAAAGCCAAAAGTAATCCCTGAGCACCACTAGGTGTGGCCCAAAACAAGAGGGGGGAAAAAGAAGTTCACACCTCCCAAGTTAGGCCACATCACTTTAGCTTCTCACACTCTCACACTAGCTCTCAAAAAGTAATTTATAGTCCCAACACACATATAGCTGCTCACACTTCATAGCAATGTTAATCCCCATAGCTAGCACATACCCCACAGTACTCATACACTCATCATTATGTATGAACTCATAGTTAGTTACATTTCCATAGTTAGCCTACATCCCTGGCAGCTAGAGCTCACACTAATAGCAGACTCACACACTCAAAGCTCTTCATGTCCCAGAGTGAGCTCACATTTACTCAATTATTCATGCCTCCATAGCTAATTCAGACACCATAGTTAGCTCATAGTCCAACAACATAGTCCCACAACATAATCTTATATGTAACTCACACCCCCATTGCTAGTTCATATCATAACAGCTTGCTTATGTACCCCAAATGATAACAGCACCCATAAGTGAAATCTTGAGACTCTTCACTAACTCGAATGCAGCTGAAGTTTCTGTACAGAAACCTATTTCCTTTTCTGGAAAATAGCATTATCCAATTAAAATCTCAAAAGGTCTAAAATGTCATCAAAATGTTACATTCTGAACAAATTCACTACTTTACTCAAAATATCTTGTTCTGATTGCTATCTTGTTTATACACTTCTTTTAAAATATTTTCTGATTCAGTTTTGGGGCCATACCTAACAGAGCTATGGTCTACTAAAAGCTTTGTATTAAGGAGTTACTATCATTTCTGGAGGTATTAAGTTAGCATGTGGTTCTAGTTCAAGCTGGGATCAAACCAGGATTCAAACATAGTGACCTGCAGGGCAAATTCATACTTACCTTCTGTACAATATCTCTGGCTTCTTTTTCATAAGTTTTAAATTGCAATACTTTAATCTGTAATGTGATGATTTTTCTTTATAGGTATGTCAAATCATAAACTGTGAATGGTTAAACTTAGTTGTTTCTGGGGCTGGAGAGATAGTACAGCAGGAAAGGAGCTTTCTTGTATGTGGCTGACTTGGTATGGCCTTGGGGCAACTATATATGGTCCCCTGAGCCCTGTTAGGAGTAATTCTCTCAAAACCTTAAAAGCCCTGAGCACTTGGTAAAAATAAAAGATTATTTTTTTTATCAGATGCTTACCTTTCTTTATGATCAAGTGAAATAAAGTGTCAATGAGATAAATAAAAAAATCTGGAGTGTTAGTAAAAATAAAAATGTATTATTTTAAATCTATACCTTCTAACTGTGTAATGAAAACAAAAACTGTAATTAAAATCGGTGTAATAAAACAACATGCAAGAATATTACTGGGGAATCAAGCAAATATTTATCTTTAACACCACATTTTCTAAGATTTCCATGAAGTCACATAACTCATTATCAAGATCAAACTTGTTTATGGACCTTGAGACAAAAGGCCAAATATCCACTGACTAGATTTTCTAGCAGTATACATTCCTATCGCAATGCCAGAACAGACCATACAGGAACAATCCCGAAATCTCAGGAAAGTAGTGGCAGGAACAGGAACCTCTCAGTTGTGCATGGATGTCTAATTCTTTTTATTGAGCTTATGAGAGTGTGAAGGTTCTACATTCTTCCTCCTTTTGTGAACCTGTGGTCAAAACTGCTGATCTATCTAATTTGACCACAATAGAAAACAGATCAATTTGTGTGGTTCCAGGAGATCTGAAAATATTTTTAAAAAATAATATGCAGTTCAAGGATGATACCGGTCAAATAGGTGCATCATTCTTTATTCACTGCAAAACAATTAAGAATAATTCACTGTCATATAGTAAGATTCAGATTAGTGACTGTCATAACATGTGTAAATTAGACCATTTAATGATTCCAATTTCTACAAGGGCTAGATTATTCTCAGAGCAAATATTTCTTCACTGTATTATATATAAAACCCTTGACAGGAAGTTGAAATGTAAGACTCATATTCTTTGTAATTATAGAAATATAGTTTAAAATATTTATTTTTGGGTTTCTACTACATGTTAATAGCTAGTTCAGGGATTCTGAAGGATTATATAAAGCCTCTGACATAAAACAGTGTAAAATTCTGTGAAATCTGGACCAAGGCTAGATGAAAAGAGAGGAAACCATTTATTCAGGGTAAAATTAAAGAAACCAAGAAGGTACTACATAATTTCAAAGTTAGCAATGAGCAATGAACTTTTAAAACATCTGATAAGGCAAAGCGGTGGGGCAGATGGGTTGTTCCAAAGCTTCCTCACAAGTTGTCTGGAACTCCCTATGTCTATTCATGGAAAGTATCTGAAGAAATTCTCATTAAGTTCCTCAAATAGCTTTTGACTAATAATAATAGCTAAGTTCTGAACATAAACTAATCATTAAGCCTAAGATTTATTGAATAGTTAGTGTGGATGAAGGTACTGGGTCAAATCCTGTACAATATTATCAACTAAGACTTGCAATGATCCTCAATGGCTATATACCATTATTATCAACTTATCTTCAAGAGGTAATAACTGAAGAATTAAACAGGTTACATTCTGTCAAAACAAGATCTGTAGTTAAGAAACCGGGGATTTATCAAACTAGTATATTTCCACAGATGGCAGAAATCTAACTACAAAGAAATAAAGGTGAGATCTTTAAATACATATTGTGTCGTGTATATAGTTCATACTTTAATGACCATTGCCACAGAAATTCCTTACTTCACTATCTGTTTGCATTAGGAAAAATCATGCAGTCATTGTTTTGTGCTATGCACCTCCTCATCATACTTTTCACCATACATTTAGGACCTTGGTAAGGATAATTATAGGTGTGAAAGCAAATATAGTGGGTAGAGAAATTAGCACTGACAACAAAGCACACTAAATTACTGACATCTCCATTGTTTGAATCTGCTTTTATTTATTCTCTTTTTTCACATGGACATATATTCATTTTTATCTCAGCATATCATCAACCAAAAGAAAAATGAAATTGCTTAGTTTCCCTTGCACTTGGGTAGGTGAAAATCATACTTAAATCTAGGCTAACAGAATAGAGTAGAAAGCATTCATACTACTTTCAGGTTGACTTTAGAAGCAGAAGAAGATATGTTTGCACTGCTTTTGTTTTCCTCCATCTTTTAGCTTAACACAGACATGGAAACTGGCTCTCTTGATCCAGAAAGTTAAATGTTACACCCTCAAGACAGCACCAGTAGACAGCTGCAGAGCCTGGGAAGCTGTATACACTAGGCTGCCCCTCAACTCCTGGTCACCTACAAATGCACTCTCAATGTGTGCTATAAAGTTTTCTTAGAAGTGTTTTCTATCCTAGGAAACCTATACTGAAAAGAGGACTTATTAAGAAGAACAATCTTTGCTTAGTACTGTTTGAACTGTCTTCCCTCATCTAGAGAAAAGAATCTAATCTCTTACTGCCAGAAAACACAAATTTTCTAGGCTATTGGACAAGAACTGCATTGAAGGTGAAATACCAACAATGATTTGCCTTGGCTTGACCAAGATAAGAGTGGGATGAACTTCATTGAGAAAAGCTTCAAGTAACTTTGAACTATAGACAAGATTGTGGATGGCTCTGAGCAGCAGCTGAAGAAATGTGAAAAAGATTATTAAAAAGGTGAGTGTAAGTACAAATTGACAGTTTGAGATCTTAACACTTGTATGTGATACAAGGATATAAACCCAAAATTAATATTTCAATTAACCTGGACTAAAGAGCAAAGATTAACCTTGAGGAATATATGAACAAAGTACCTGAGCTGGACAGAATCTGTAATGATGGAGAAGTGGTTCCAGCAGCCTCCCTGGAAACATGAAAGCTCAGGAGCTGAGAAATAGCTCACACTGAGGAAACCACACAAGAAGGAGGGGGAGAAAAGACTAACTTAATAATTTAACTTAATAATTTAGACTTAATCGGATTAAGTCTAAAGGGACAAAAGGAGATACTTCAGAGTTTTTGGGGAGGTTGGGGAGTTGTATGAAGGTGTAGGTGTGGATAAAGGCGTAAGTGTATTGCTTTGAAAGCGTTAGAAAAATCTTCACATACCAGATGACTGCTGAAATTATAGAAATTCCAAATTAACTCCCAAACAGGCCACATAAATAAATAAAATCCATTCACTTTAATTACATTTATCTTTTAAGTTCAGAGTCACATAAAATAAAGTCTCAATAATCTCTATGCCCATTTGATTTATTGTATGCAAAAGGTCATCGGTTCGAATCCCGGTGCCCCATATGGTCCCCCGTGCCTGCCAGGAGCAATTTCTGAGCATGGAGCCAGGAGTAACCCCTGAGCACTGCCGGGTGTGACCCAAAAACCAAGAAAAAAAAAATTACAAAACTGGGGGGAAAATTACAAAACTGTTCAAAAGTCTGTCAGATGCCCTTTCTCAGATAGCTAGAGTTTCAAATCTCATCCTTTTTGGTCATATCACTGAATGGTCTTAAAGGTCAAAAAGGTTTTAAAGTCTGGAAAATATGCCTGATTTAGGTTTATGTTTACCACTAAATATATTGTAAATATTTCCCACTATAACTGTGTTTAGCCTCAGACTTATGGGGTATTTTTAATTTTATTTAGCTTGTTCCTAATTCCCAAAATAAAGAAAAAGTATTAGATTTTATATAAAGTGAAATGTTTTGCAACATTTCAATACAATGCAATATAAGCAATACAATATATTGTTCTTAATCAGGTTTACTTAAATACACAAGTGAGTATAATACACAGTTTACTTAAATACACAGTTTGAGTATACTTCTACACATATATCTGTACAAAGTCATGTGAATGTGTTAAGAGCCTAGCATTTACTTCTAAAAAAAAAGGCATGAGGTGGGAAGGAAGGAAATGGGGGGTTATTAGTGGCAGGAATATTGCACTGGTGTATGGGGGTGTCCTTTATTATAACTGAAACCCAACTACAAACATATTTGTAATCATGGTGCTTAAATAAAGATATTAATTAATATATAAATAAAAAAATTCTTCTTTTCTATGAACCTCACACTGATGATTTTTAAGACATTCCTAGATCTATGTTCTTCTTCCCTCTTCAGAAATGCAGTAATAATGTCCTTGAGCACCTGAAACATGTTAAAAATAATGGTGTGTCATAGATATGAAGTGCTATTTCACCATCTCATAAGAAATAAAGTGTTCATATCTCCATTTTACAACAATAAGAAGAAGACAAGTGAAAATGACTTTATGATCACACAACAAAGGACAGAATCAGGAGGTGATGTTATAGAACCATATGCAGTGGGAATTTGAACCACTTGCATAGCAAACACCTTAATCTCTTTACTACCTCTCTAGATCCTGTACTCAGATTGTAACACAACTAGCTCTGAAGGAAATTTTTGATATTCAAGTTGAATTTGCAATAACATTCAAGGACATTTTTTCCTCTCAGGGGACTAGCTGACTAGTTGATTCCTTTTATGTTCCACATAGTCTTGTGTTCCTTTCTGTTCTTTACTAAGTTACTTGATTTAGATAATTTAATTTAGGAAAATGGCAAGTAAGAGAGCCCATTTGGTTTTCTGTTCTGTCCAAATGTGCTCTCCTCCAACCCAGAAAATGTCTACACTACCTAATCACTGAACTTTTAAGATTAAACATGTTAAGACAAAGGGAACTCCAAGCAACACTGGGTAAGATGTGCTGAATATGTCAGAGCATGTGATTAGAAAGATATCAACCCATTTTTAAACCCAAGAATAACTACATACCATAATAATTGCTTAGAATGACTAGGACAATAAAATTAAATTAGAATAAAATCCATGTCTAAGTTTTTCCAAATTGTTCAACAATTGCCAAATATTATAATGGTGATTATAATGATTAATTATGGAAATATTATTATGGAAATGTTATAGAAATGTGAGGTTTTGTATTTCATCTATTTTTGTTAATTTGAACCTGACCAAAAGTACTCAGGACTTAACCTTGGCTCTGTGCTCAGAGATCACTCCTGGCAGTGTTTGGGGGACCAAACAATATGGAGTACTGAGTATATATCAAAGACAGGTTAGTTGGGTGCAAAGAAAGCAATTTTCATGCTGTACTATCACTTGTTTTGATTAGTTATTGTTGTTGCTTTTTTTTTTTTTTTTTTTTTTTTTTTTTTTTTTTTTTTTTTTTGGATTTTGGGCCACACCCGGCAGTGCTCAGAGGTTACTCTTGGCTCCATGCTCAGAAATTGCTCCTGGCAGGCACGGGGGACCATATGGGGCACTGGGATTCAAACCGATGACCTTTTGCATGAAAGGCAAATGCCTTACCTCCATGCTATCTCCCGGGCCCCTATTGTTGTTTCTTTAGAAAAAAAAAAATGGCTTCTCAAAGGCTCATGAAAACCTTGGAAATGTTGAATACTTTCTATACCATTCAGACATTGCATAGTTCAATGGTAAGCAACATACTTATAGAATGACTTTGCTTTACTTTCAACACTCAAATTTCTTGATTTCTTTTATTACTTCTCTGTACATTGCTATTACGGGGAAATAAATGTCAAGCATCATGTTTAAACACATGGTAGTTAATGTTTATCATCCTTTACAAGACAAAAAAGACCAAAGCATCTCGTCAGAAACATTTTCAACATCAATAATAGAGAAACGGGTTTAAAGAGAAATGCATGAGCTTTTGCAAAGGCTTGGCTTTGAGGGCTGCCTTGCCCAGATATAAAAATAGATGGCTAAAATGTAAAAATCAATTCTAATGGCAAACAGATCATTGCACTCTCCATGCCCAGGATATTAGGGAAACCTGAATATTTGATTTAATAGCACCCTGGGAATAGGCAGACCTGAAAACCTTCCAATAACCTTGAAAATATCCACTTCCTGTAAAAGAGAACTGAACATTCAAATCAAGAGGCACCACCCTGCTCCTTTTACCCCCTTACAAGCCCAGGGATTAGAGATCACTTACTCTTCAGAAGTGAGATGTCTTCCCTAAGCAACAGCTAACAGTAAAAAGGGCATTGCAGGATTAGTTATCTCTCCCAATGATCTATCCAGAAGTTTGGTTCTTTTCCAGACAGGGTTAGATCTGAGGTCAAGTCTGTGACCTTTCCTTAGGCCTGGCTTCCACATGGGTGGAAGAAAGCTCTAGACTAAACTGGGGGTTTCCAGTGTCTCTTGATCTGAAGATAACAGGAAATACCCTCTCAAGTGCACACAGTCCCACGCATTAACTTCTCTGCTCCCAGACACGGAAAGGAATAAGCTGGAAAGGGAAGTAAACATAGATTTATCTAGACTATCAGGTTGCCCTACAGCTCACACAGGAAAGACTCCCGAAAAGTCCTAAGGCCTTCTACTATTCGGTCAAAGACTGCAGATCAAAAAGAAAGGGCAGGAGAAGGGCTGTGGCTAGTTGGGATCTGTCTTAAACTGCTCACTCCTTGGAGAGCTTGGGGCCTACCTCAGGAGCTAGGATCAAAGTGTACTATGGCAGCTCTCTCTCCCCCTCTCTCCAGGCAGAATTCCACTGCCCCATAGGAAGGCTTTGAAAGGGCCCACAGGTCTAATCAAAATGGCCTGATCCCTGAGAAGGTAGTTGATGAGTTACTTCTGCAAATATGGAACTTCCTCCAGTGTCATCTCTGATATTCCTGGTGGTTTTCCCCCCACCCTAAGTGCACTGGCAGCAGGTAACCACTCTCCCAGTCTTAGAGCTGTTCATAGGAACAACATCCCGAAAAGATGCTTGGGAGAAGAGGGAGGTCAGCAGAAGAGATCAGGACAGTGGTGGGATGGGGGTATAGGGATGGATAGAATGCACAGAGAGGAAGGGAGTTTCTTTTGAGACTACTCAGGGACAATCTCACTTAATTCCCTAGTTAACTATTCAAACACTAACTTTCTTTAGAGCCAGTAGCTTCTCTTCTATAGTCCTAGAAACTGCCTCTAAAACACCTTGTTTCCATCAAACCTAAATAAGCTGGTGAAGCAAAGATCCACATCCTTTTCACAGATGCTGTAGCTCTTCATTTCCATGAATAGTTACTAAGGACAACCCCTGCAAATTGGTTCTATCTAGGAAAACAAAAGGCCACAAAAGACAAAATGAAAACCAAGGTGAAGGTTGGCCCCACCCATTGCACAGGACCAGGTAGAAGAAGCCACCAGTACTTCATTCAGTTCTGATTCTGCCTAGGGTTCTCGTCCATAAAATTGTCCAAGAGGCTGGTGAGTCTTAAATAACATGACAGCATATCCCTTTGGTTTACTTCCAAAAGTGAAGCATTGAATGCAAGTGTGGTCCTGTGACCTTCAACTCTACAAATGCACATGAGATGGGAGTGGGAACCTTCTCTACCCAGGCAATCCTCATTGAGTAAATACAGTCATCATCACAGGAAAAGTGTCCTAATAATACTTAATTACTGGGAGGACAATGCCAGGCATTGATGAAAAAACACCAGGCATGGTAACTTAGTGGAGAAACTCAGGAATTCTGCCAGTCTGAGCACACTGTCTGTATCTCCTTTGGACACAGCTTTGCTGGTCACTCGTTAAGAAACCAGGAGATCCTGGACTGAAAGTCCATGAGGCTCACTGCTTGCCCTCCCTTTCAGTTTCGTTGTCCGCTCTGCAAGACCCTGAGAATCGCAAGACCCTGAGAATCACGTCATACAGCTTCAGCACCCCAAGTTTTATTGCAGAGACATAAGGGCGCAGGTTAAAAGAAAGAAGATGCTGCAAAACACTTTTCCCAACATCTTCTCCCTCCTTCCCTTGTAAAAAACTACCTCCTTCTCAGGTTCCAGTTGGAGAGATTAGTAACGGCTCAGAGAGTGCTTCTGGAACTTGCCTTGTGTGATAGGGTGCAGACAGCACCTCCCATTGCAGAATCCCACTTGGATGCTTGGGAAAGCACTAAGTGGGAAGAGACGGATGTCTACAACTCCCTTCCAAGTGTAAGGAAAAAATCCACATAAGGCTCTATTCAATAGAGTTCCCAGTCATGAGGATTCCCATCCCAGAGACGCTAGAGCTGAACAGAGAAAAGACAGGCCAGATCTTGTGCCCCAACTTGGGAAGTGAGAGCTCGAGGCCATGTGTTTATGACACCAGCACCCAAAGCTCAGTGGAAGCCACTAGAATGGAACCCAGAGCACTGCAGTTCAGATTTGCTTTGAGCCCCCCTCGTTACATTTTCCCCACCCCAATCCAGCGGCCCCTGCACCCTTTCCTAAAGGGCCATGGAATGTTGAGATCACTCACCTACAGCCAGGCAGATGGGGAGCAGCAGCCTGAAGATGAGTCCGCATACCACTTCCGAGGCCATCCCGTCGGGCTAGCTTGCTGGAGCTTGGGATGATGGACCTAGGGTCAGGGTGTCAGACCCATGCCCCCCTAGGGCTTCCTGCCGCCGGCAGCCCGCAGCCGCCGGAGCAACGCATGGGCGTGGGCCACCGCCTTATAGTCCGCTCCGAGGACGAGACGCGGCTCACCAGACTTCCCCGGACACCCTCTCGAGGAGCCCTAGCCTGCCCATCAAGTGCACAATTACGAATCCAGAGGCTGCTGATTCTCCGTGGGTGCCCTTTTGGGGAGCCCTGGAAACTGGGGATCAACCTGGGAACGTCCTGCAGATGCGACGGCAAGAGGAAAGGGGGCGAGCGAAGAGTGCGGTCCTCTCGACTGTCAGCTTGGGCCGTTGATGTGGGGCGATCGGGGTGTTTTGTGCACGCAGTCCCCAGCACCCGGCGCCAGGAGCTAAGCTACCTGGCCCTGGCCCTGAGCTCTCGCAGACAGCCGTGCGCCGCCCTTGGCCCGTTTCCCCAGAGGTGCTCGCGGGCCTCGCGCCGTCCCGCGGCCGCGCAGCTCAACCTCTGTGTCCCCCAGGCTGGGTTCCAAGAGACCTGGACCAGAGGGGCCAGGCGCACAGAAGCATGCCCGGCAGCACCGACTCCGGGGCGAAGGCACCTTGGTAGGAATCCCTCCCTCGCTCCAAGAACCGTGCGCGCGTCGACAGAAATTGAGAGGAAAAGCCCGCAAGCCGTGAGTCCAGCTCCAAAGGCCCCCTCCGCCGCTTCAGTTTAAAAAAAAATAAAGAAAGCCAGGAGGAAATGAAAGGCCCTCCGGGGGCCAAAACTCCCCCTCGGCCCCGCAGCCGTGCCGTGCAGCCTCGCCCAGGCGGCGCAGCGCCGGATCCCCGCGGGCGCGCACTTCTCCACCTTCAATGAAACTTTGGAATCCACACTCCGGGATAGGCGCGCCCCGGGGCCAATGGGACCTCGGCTCCTTGGGCGGCGC
>PVKC010010960.1:0-25188 GCA_004027635.1 Crocidura indochinensis
ATTCGAACGGATGACCTTTTGCATAAAAGGCAAACACTTTACCTCCATGCTATCTCCCCGCCAGATCTGTTAGGCTTTAACGATTGTTTCTTTGTGTAACTTTTAGTGGTGGTCTGTTAGGCTTTAAGGATTATTTCTTTGTTTGCTAAATATCTCTTTCTTTTAACTGAGTTGTGCTGTATTCTTAAGTAATATGTAACAAACGGAATACTATTTCCGTGAAATATGCTGCCCCTTTGGAAAAGTGCTCTATAAAAGCACTGCTTAAGTAATGGTTCGGGGTCTTTGCTCTGGGGTTCTTCCCTGGTCACTGACCCTGGTGTCACCCTGGCACCAGAAAATAAACCAACCTTTCCAAATTTGGCTTCTGACTCTCCTTGAAACACTCGAGATGCCACTGAAGAGAGGGGGACTGATTCCCCCAAACCCCAACAGTCATTAATACAATAGTGGACTTTTGTTTGCTACCAGATTCAGTTGCTGAGAAGTCCCCCACTTGATATGTGACTGTTGGGAATCTTTTCCTTAGACTCCACAAAACCAAATCACAGTTGAAGCTGCACCCCAGATTTTACCCCTCCCCCGACTATTTCAAAAGACTTACAGGGGCTATGTACACTCCTTTGAGTATCTCTTTAGATGCATTCCTTTAATAGGCATAGTCTATCAAATATCTTCTTATGTAGCAGCAATTTCCCCCATTTTTGAGATCTGCTTAGTACAGAATTCTAGTAGATAAGTCTCCGTTTAGAGTTCATGTGGGAATAAGGTTATGGGGACTGTTGGTTTTGTTTCCTCGGCCCCAAATTACACCAGTAATACCTTAGAAATGATTTCTGAGTGAGAACCAGGAGTAATCCCTGAGTGCTATCTGTGTGTCCCCCCAAAAAACAAAAAAGGTCAGCCCTAAATACTCAAACCAATATCAATGACAGTAAAATCAAGAGACCAAAACTATAACAAGCTATACACAAAATAGACCTGATACACTAGCATTCGATGGGACTGAGTGTGGAGGTATGGGATGCATGCTGGAAACAGGGGAGAAGGGAGGTCAACACTGGTGGTAGGAAATACCCTAATTCACTGTCACAATGTACCTGAAATACAACTGTGAAAGATTTATAATTCACATTGATCTCAATAAAAAAATGTTTCAAGAAAAAAATAGAAGGCATAACAAAAAGTAGAGAGATTTAAAAAATAATCTCATTCACAACTGTACCTCTGAAAATCTCAGAAAGTTTCTCTGAATCAACTCATCTAAAGTTGTGAAAGTTAGAAAATTACAAAACACTACTTCAAGAAATAAAAGAGGACATGATGAAATAAAGGTATGTTCCTTGATCATGGACTGGAAGGATTAGTGTCATAAAAATGGCAATACACCCCAAAGCATTGTACAAATTCAGTGCAGTCTCTCCAAAGAAACCCATGCTCCCCCCTTTTTTTTTTTCAAACAAATCAAACACTCCTAAAATTTATCTGAAAAATAGCATCAGGCCCCAGTAGCTAAAACAATCCTCGGGAGGAAGGACGAGAGGAATCACTTTTAATCAACTTCTGGTAGGCTACTTAAATAGATAATCCTATATGTTATTTGGAATTCTATTATTACAGAGTATTTTGTAGAAAGCATCCTCCACACTTCATCCTTCTAAGTAGCTAAGGTGGTGGAATTGCTTCTTTGATAAAATTATAAAAGCATCTCCTTAATTTTCAGGCCATAAGTGATTTCAATTCAAAATCTCTGCATGTCAGTTCTGAGAAGGCCAGCTCTGAAAATCTTGGCATGGTCTGCTCTCAGTATTTTCAAGTTGCTGAAAAAACAAAAAAAACAAAAACAAAAAAAACAGCTTTTCAGAAACTATTGATTTTAGAGTCTATAAATGTTAATAGGAATAAAGGGAAGCCTACATTAATTTTTTTTTTTTTTTTTGGTTTTTGGGTCACACCGGCAGTGCTCAGGGGTTGGTTACTCCTGGCTCCATGCTCAGAAATTGCTCCTGGCAGGCACGGGAGACCATATGGGGCACCGGGATTCGAACCGTTGACCTTTTGCATGAAAGGCAAACGCCTTACCTCCATGCTATCTCCCGGGTCCCTACATTAATTTTTAAAATACTGAATAATCACCTCTAATGTCTTGCAAGTTTTTTATATTTTTCTTTTCATAAATAGGTAAAGGACATTATATTTATATTTAAATTATTTTGTGACTTTTATTGCCTCAAAAATATATTGCAATAATGTCTTAATTAAAATAATTTAATAATTTTGTGATTTTAATTAAATTTATTTATGTAATTAAATATATTTAATTAAAATATATAATAATTTTTATTTCAGAATCATTTTAAGGTATTGTACAATATAGCATAATTTGTTAGGCATCTATTTAAATGGCCCATTTTGTAAGGTACATGTGTGATCAATGAACACTGTCAGTTCTTACCTTCTGCCTTGGTAATTTGTTACAGCTTAAGATCAAATAACTGTTAACTGTAACAATATATTAAAGGAGTCTTACCTATACCCAGAAATATTAATATTAATAATGCAAAACACTTTCTAATAAGGTCAAGGAAGATTTTTTTAATCTTTTAGGCATATAGCTAGACAGGCAGGATAGCACTAAATATTTAAACTAGCAATTAGGATTTTTTTTTTTTTTTTTTGGTTTTTGGTTTTTGGGTCACACCCGGCAGCGCTCAGGGGTTACTCCTGGCTCCATGCTCAGAAATTGCTCCTGGCAGGCACGGAGGACCATATGGGGCACCGGGATTCGAACCGATGACCTTTTGCATGAAAGGCAAATGCGTTACCTCCATGCTATCTCCCGGGCCCCAGCAATTAGGATTTAAAAAAATCTAACTATTTGTCTTTTTTATTCAATAAAAATTCCATTAACTCTAAGGACTGCTAGAATGTTTAATGAAATTTAAATATTTGTCACCTCACCAACAAGCCAGAATGAACAGCTTTATAAGCTAAGGAAAGGAGTCAAAGAATGCATTATTTCAGGGATGATCACCATAATGATCTCACAATGAAAACAACAAAGAGATACATTTACCTCCATTTATTAGGAAGAAATACAGTAACACATTCAAGGAGTAGGACAGGAGTTAAGTGAAAATTAAGACTTTAAAAACTAGTTTCACGGGGCTGGAGAGATAACATGTAGATAAGCCGTTTGCCTTGCATGCAGAAGGACAGTGGTTCTAATCCTGGCATCCTATATGGTCCCCTGAGCCTGTCGGGGACGATTTCTGAGCGTAGAGCCAGCAGTAGCCCCTGACTGCTGCCAGGTGTGACCCAAAATTCAAAACAAAAAACAACAACAACAACAAAAAAGACTAGTTTCACTAAGATCTGTATGAAGCCTATAAAAACAAGAGAGTTCAAGCCATTATTAAAAGTAAAAGTAAGGAAGAAACTTTTGAACCACTCTGGAAATGAAAATACAATATTTATAGGCATCACCTAGCAGAAGTTAGCTTCTATTTAATGCTGAAAATGATTCCAGATAATAATTAAGAACAACATATACTTACATTTCATTTGCTCCTTCTATATGAGTAATTCCTTCCCCTGGCGATGATTTACATATATGCAGTACTGTAAGATTTCTTTTTCATTTTAATTGATACTAATGGTTTTGACTCATATCCAATAAATTTTCAAATGACAAACAGTATAATTTTAACTTAGAGAAATAACAATTACTCCTCGATTTGAAAAAGAATTGCTATGAATTCTAAAATTCTCTAGAGACCCCCATCACTACAAAGGCAAGGATTAATTACCCAAGAATTTCTAGTTACCCCTGAACACAGAAGCAGGACAAGCCCCTGAACACTTTTGAGTGTAACTCAAAACCCTTTGAAACTCCTACTATAATTTAGAAATCATACCTAAATTGTGAGGAAATATTCTATTTAGTTACTCATTCATTCTTTTAATAAATCTCTGAGTTGGTTTTCAGGATCAATTCTCTTCCATTGAATACACACATCAAAAACATTTTTAAGGTCCTTCTTCTATTAGAGTCTCTTAGTAATGAATATCAATTTTTCTTAATATTTTCTATTGTCCAATTTTTGTGACTATATCTTCCCAAATCATTTTTTGTGTTGTTTTTGTTTTGAGGCCACACTGTTAGTCCTAGCTTGGGAGACCATATGGGACTCTGGGGGATGGAATCAAAGTCTGTCCTAGACTAGTTCGGGCAAGGCCTTACTGCTCTTACTGCTTGCGCCAGCACTCCACACAACCCCCCCCCCCAAAATCATTTCTTTTCTATCTATTCCCTATCAATCATTTTTTAAAATTTTTTATTGTGGTCAAAGTGAATTACAAATCTTTCACAGTAATATTTAAGGCACATAGTAACAATGAATGAGGGGCATTCCCACCACCAGTGTTGTCCTCCCTCCACCCCTGTTCCCAGCATGCATTCCACATCTCCCTCCTTTACCCCTTGTAATGCTAGTACAACTGTTCCCCCATTTGCAGCCTGTTATAGATTGGGTATCGATTCTGTTGTTTTTGACTTTGGATTTGGTATTCAAGTCTGATCATTTTTTATTTCCACCAAATTGCTATGTAAGACTATGTAAGCCGAACACTAGTCCTATCAAAAGAGAACAGGGATGCATTGTCACTGAGGTGACAATAAAGGGCAAACTTGTATTTCAAGCCCAAAGGAGAACTATATGATATAGCCAAATAGGCCTAAGAGTACCAATGAAAGATATCTGAATTAGAAATGGGCGTGAAGATGTGTGGCAAAAGAAGGGAAGATTCGGGGCCGGGAGATAGCGTGGAGGTAAGGCGTTTACCTTTCATGCAAAAGGTCATCAGTTCGAATCCCCGTGCCCCATATGGTCCCCTGTGCCTGCCAGGAGCAATTTCTGAGCATGGAGTCAGGAGTAACCCCTGAGCACTGCCGGGTGTGACCCAAAAACCAAAAAAAAAAAACAAAAACAAAAACAAAAACCAAAAAAAACGAAGGGAAGAGCTAACCAGGTGTTTGTCAGTCACATTTAGAATCCTCAAAGTAGCCTTCAGACCCTGAACTACAGAGAAATCCTTGCAGATAGTCCGTAGGCAGCTCTTGGGTACAATTCCACAGCAATCATTTCTTACTTCCTCGGATTTCTTCAAAATGTCTAACAGCTCTGTTTCTCACCCATAGGACATAGCCTAATGTTTTCTCTGAAGGTCTTCAGAAATGAAATAAGCAGAGAAGTCTTAAGACTAAAAGATGGAAAAGAATAGAGGGCCGGGTGGTGGCGCTGGAGGTAAGGTGCCTGCCTTGCCTGCGCTAAACTAGGACGGACCTCAGTACGATCCCCCAGTTCCCCATATGGTCCCCTGTGCCTGCCAGGAGCAACTTCTGAGCAAATAGCCAGGAGTAACCCCTGAGCATCACCGGGTGTGGCCCCCCCCAAAAAAAAAAGATGGAAAAGAATAAAGGATGAAAATATAGGTTGACTCACTCTTCTTTAAATCAGAGTTTCTCAGTCTTTCCAACCTTGTTCCCCTTTCTAACTTTGTTACCTTACTCTGTCCTCTTTGACTTAACACCACTTAGGTGTATTAGGACCCTGTAGCTATCTTAGAATATCCTAGGGTCATAGAGGAGTCAGATGGCCATAAATCTCCAATCCTAAGAGGCCCACTTTGAGAGAAAAAGGAAGCTCTTCTCTGCTTTCCTGTCTTATCTTGACATTCTCTCCCAGGCTCCCTCTTATCTTCCTCTTTGATAGCCTTCACCATCTAATTTACTAAATTTTCCTTCATCATAATAAAGTGGAGTTCAAAATAGCAGTGAAGGGGATGATTCTTCCTCTTCAAGGAATTAGTACAAAGGACTTTCAGAACAAGCCTGAAACTGGTCTAACTACTCCCATTAACCTAGTATGGTTAAGGTCTGAGAAAAGACTCCCCAACTACTATAAAGGTGTCACCTTTCATCACAGGGAAGGAAAGAAAATTCCATCCTTCCTCACAAACATTTATGTTTTTCTCAAACTGCTTTCTCAGAATCATATAAGATAAGTAAAAAGCAGACAATGGGTTTTGCAAGTTGTGAGAAAATGCACTATATATACTCACAATGGTTCTTCACCAAAAACACTATTTTTGTTTGCTTTATTTTGTTTTGTTTTTGATATTTGGGTTACACCCAGCAGCGCTCAGGGATTACTCCTGGATCTGCATTCAGAAACTACTCCTGACAAGCTCGGGGGACTATATGGGATGTCGGAGACTGAACCCAGGTCGGCAGCATGCAAGGCTTTGCTATCGCTCTGGTCACAAACCACTATTTTGATAAAATTCTGTTCAACCATCAGTATTATGTTGCAGCAATTCTATTACACCTGAAAATAATTGATTTGGAATCCATTAAATAAAAGTTAAACAAAAGTACAACTTAAGTTTATCTTTTAAGTCAAAAACACAAGTCTAAAACTTTTCCAAAGCTCCAAGGTATTGGGACTCTCACGTTCATTCACTAATTTAACAAAACTGTATCATTTATCCATTCCAGATATTGCATCAGTATAGGCACACTGTGAAGAGTAAAGTATTTCCACCATTTGTAATATTAAGGAGAGATATGATAATCAAGTTAAGCAGAGCCTTATAATGGTAATTGGCATTTGCATTACACCCTGCAACAAAATGATACCACAAGGCATGACCAGATTGACATCTGAGGATCCTTTGCAGAATGAAGCAGTGATTAAGAAGACATGGTAGAAAACTGAACCAAAATTGCTGGTCTAAAAGACATTTGTATTTAAACTCCAAGCTACACAAACAATTGTCCAAAGACAATTTCAGACTGATGACTCACTAGAGTAAAGGGGTTACTCACAGAGTCTTAAAATAATCAAACTGAACAACCACCAACTATATGAGTTCTTAACCAAAGACAACATTAAATTGAATCATCAACATTACCCAACAGAACACATTTCTGTGCCAGATTTTTCCCATATAACCAATGAAATCTCTTCAATAAGCAAATGGTCACCTCATTCAAACGATCCAGACTCAAGTAGCACCAACTTCTTAAAGTGGTTTACCAAAACGAGTCACTTGCAGACATCTCAGTACAAGAATTACTTATTTTTTTAAATATCTTTATTTAAACACCATGATTACAAACATAACTATAGTTGGAAATTATTTTTTTAAATAATGTTTTCAGTTGGATAGGGATGGCAGAGAAGGAAAGAAACCAAGGAGGTTCACAAAGAACCTAAAGAAATCCTTGGGAGGGGCCAGAGAGATAGTGAAGTGGTAGGGTGTTTGCCTTAGACTCTGAAGGACGGTGGTTGAAATCCAGGCATCCCATATGGTCCCCGGAGCCTGCCAGGAGCGATTTCTGAGCATAGAGCCAGGAGTAACCCCTGAGCGCTGCCGGGTGTGACCCAAAAACAAAACAAGCAAACAAAAATTGCCCCAAAAAAAAATCCTTGGGAAAAGGAGAGAGAAGGCATCATTTTACCAACTTCAACCTGTACTACCATGTAGTAGTCATTAAAACAACATGATAGTGGAATAAAGACAGATCCACAGGTCAGTGAACTAAAACTAAATATCCTGAGACAGACCCTCAGGCATATGATCAATTAATATTAAATAAAGGAGATATATACATATAGTTCATATATATATATATATGGAACAAGGAAAGCCTCTTCAATAGTGATTCTGGAAAAAAACTGGTTAACTACATTTAAGAAAAGTGAACTGAGACATCTTTCTAATAACAGGTACAAATGTCAAATCAATATTGATTAAAGACCTTAATGTCACACCTGAATCCATAAGGCACATGAAGAGTAAAATATAGGTAGGTCATTCCATACCACTGAAGCTAAAGGCATCCTCAAGGATGAAACACTACTGACCAAGTAAGAGGAAGCAAGATAAACTTAAAAGAATAAACTTCTAACCCCACCATAAAAATGGAAAGAAGAGATGAAAAGAGTCTTCCTCAAAGATATTCCAATGGTCAAAAGGCAAATGAAAAAAAAAAAACTTTGTATCACTAATAAGGAGATCCAAATCAAAACAATAATGAGATATCATTTCATACCACAGAGATTGACACACATCACAAAGATCAAAATTAACCAGTTCTAGAGAAGATGCAGGGAGTAAGATGTCATTCACTGCTGTTGGAACTGTTGACTGGTCCTCTCTGGAAAACAATATGGACATTCCAAAAAATATCTAGAAATTGAGCTTCCATATGACCTAGCAACTCTGCTTTTTGGAATATAGTCTCAGACCCAAATACAAAATGGAGAAAAGACATTTGCACCATTGTGTTCCTTGTAGCACTATCCACAATTACCAATTTATGGTGCATCTGCATAATGATATATCACTCAACCAGAAGAGAAGATAAAATTATAATATCTGCGGCTACCTGGAGGGACCTGGATAGCGTTATGCTGAGTGAAGTTGGTCAGAGAGAGATACTGACACAGAATAATCTCTCTCATATCTCAAATATAAAGAAACATAATGGTGGGATAAATAATGCCCAAAGACAATGGAAACGAAGACATGAAAACTGGTCTTCAGTTCTCTTGAACTGAATTTCTTGAAGAGGTTGGGGGACAGAACAGGGGAGGGATAATGTTTATGGTGGAGGAAATCATATGAGTAATCATATGGAGGAGGAGGAGGTTCTGAAAGGGGATAACGTGTGATGTATGAAGCCATCTGAGCAATGAAGCTGTAAACCACAGTGCAAAAACATATACCAAAAAAGAAAAAAGAAAAGAAAAAAGCACTTCTGGTAGAAGCAAGAGCAGGCAAATTGAGGAAAAAGTAGGAATTGGTAAAAGGAAGTGGACACTGTGAAGGGACTGGTATTGTAGTCATGTATGCCTGAAACCCAATTATGCATGAATAATTTTATAATTTCATGGTGACTAAATTAAAAAAATGTTTTAAAATTGAAAGAAATGGAAGGGAGAAAAATACCAGGCAGGAAACATGAGGAGATGAGAAGGGTTCAAAGGGATTTAGGGATAATAGTGGTAAAATAAAGTTGTAGGGTTAAATATCTAAACCATTGAAAATAGGAGCTCCAGACTTGAACAGCAGAACTTTCAAATATACCCAACTACAAACATGCTTGTAATCATAGTGCTTAAATACAGATTTATAAAATTAAAAAATAAAGTGCCTGTTAAAATGACTGGTGGGAAGGAACCCAAGCACTAAATGCTGTGAAGGGCATTTAGACTAGACTAGGAAACGACACTGGTGGTAAAATTGATGCTAGGACACTGTACATATATAAAACTCAACTAGAAGCAACCTTGTAATCTATAGTGCTTAATTATTAAGATGTTTTTAAGTAATAATTTCTCAACTGAACCTGGAAGAGACTCCAGTGGTAGCAGACCTAATGAGAAGGTGTGAGGCCCTTAGTTCAATTCTTGGCAACACATGATACCCACCACACACACACACACACACACACACACACACACACACACACACACACATATCTGATGTGACAACTAGTTTTTTTTAACTTTATGAATTACAAGAAAGAAAACAAGACAATCCTGAGTTCACTTGCTCACTGTCTTCTCCTAACATTTTGGGTCTTAGAAACATTAAAATGGCTCAGAGACTTATCAAAATACTTGAGAAGTATTTCCTTGAGAATAAAGGTAATCAGGAGAATTTTATCCATCTCCCACCCACAGAAACAGAGTTTTATGCACGAAAATAAGCAAATACCCCTGCATTCTAAGGTAGCCAGAAATTCTTATACCAAATCATCTTTTTGGGTACCAATTCCACTTAAAAGACTACTAATTACACTGGTTAATATACAGTGCACTGGAGCACTTTGATATGTAAATACAAATGCAGTCATTGAAGTAGTTTAACCTGGAAGAGCCATATGCCATAGGCTCTGTAGTATGCAAAACTGCTGGCTGGGAAATCATTTGCAGTGCTTTCATCCAGGAACAAGAGACCAAATATCTGCTGCTTCCAGACAACAGATTTATACACAAGGAGACCATGATGTATAGTAGTCAGCATTCTGGCTTTCAAGGGAAGAAGGGGATTATAGAAACAGAAGGTAAACCAAAGGAAAGAAGACACGAGAAATAACAGAAGCTGCTAACATCACGAACAGATTTCTTCTCATGTAAGATGGTATAAAGAGAAAAACTGACTACAGGTCCTATCAAAACATCTCACTGCCTAAAAAGCACAAGTTGCATATAAAATTCATTAGGTAGCAAGAGCAATTCGGTGGGATAAAGGATAAATTTTAAGTCAGTGGGAGGGGACCCAAAGCAATAGTACAATGAGCAGGTAGGGACCTTGCCTTTTATTTGCCCAACACAGATTTGATCCCAGCATTACATATAGTCCTCATGCACCACCAGGAGTAATTCCTGAGTACAGAGCCAGGAATTACCTGAACACTGCTTGGTGTGACCCCCCCCAAAAGAGACATTTTAAGGGGTTCTCCCAAGCAAGTGACCAACTGGATTGGAGGTTCAGTGCAAGGGTCAATAATTTGGCACACCTGGGGTCTATAAGTGACACAAGAACAACCTAGTGATACTCAGGAGTTTCCTGAGTGGTGTGGTGTGAGGGTTGGACAGTTGGGAGTTGTGGTGCCAGGACTATACTTAGCCAAGTGCTTGCAATGCATGCAAGGTATGTGCACCTGACCGGAGCTACTGCCAGTCTCCCCAAAATATCAACAAAAATAATGTAAATAATAATAATAATAATAATAATAATAATAATAATAGGGCTGGAGGGCTGAACTGGAGGAAAATCATCCAAGCAAACAACACCCTTAAAAAAGCTGGAGTGGCCACACTAATATCAGATGACACGGACTTTAGACTCAGAAAAGTTGTAAGGGACAAAGATGGATATTTTGTAATAATCAAGGGATATGTACAACAGGAAGAAATCACATTCCTAAATATATACACACCCAATGAGGAACTAGCAAAGTATTTAATACAATTATTGACAAATTTTTAAAAAGTTATCAATAACAATACAATAATTGTGGGAGACATCAACACGGCCCTGTCACCCCTTGATAAGTCAACCAGACTGAAACCCAACAAATATATACTAGCTCTGAAAAGAGAAATGGAAGAAAGTGGACTAGTAGATATATATATATATACTATATAGATAGGATATATATAGTATATATAGTATATATACTATATATATTTATATATAAATATAGGGCACTCCAATCTCAGACACCTAGATACACATTCTTCTATAATGCACATGGGTCATTCTCCAGGATAGACCTCATGTAGCCCATAAAGCATATCTCCATAAAATCAAGAGGATAGAAATAGTGTAGACTACCCTCAATGATCACAAGGCACTGAAATTAGAAGTAAAATAATAGGGCTGGAGGGGCCAGAGAGATAGCATGGAGTTTGGGCATTTGCCTTGCATGCAGAAAGTTGGTAGTTTGAATCCCGGCATCCCATCTGGTCCCCTGAGCCTGCCAGGAATGATTTCTGAGTGCAGAGACAGGAGTAATCACTGACGCTACTGGTTGTGACCCAAAATAAAAACCCAATAACAACAACAATAATAATAATAGGGCTGGAGCAAAGCACAGCAGTAGGGCATTTGCCTTGCATGCGGCTGACCCCAGAAAAACATGGGTCTGATCCCCAGCTCACATATGGTCCCCCAAGCCTGCCAGGAGTGATTTCTGAGCACAGAACCTGAACTCCTAAGCATCACTGGATGTGGCCCTAACATCAATAATAATAATCATAGTAATAAATTCCAATTATAATTATCTACTTCCAAAGGGAATCCACAGTCCCATAAAAATAAATTCCAAAAAGATGAGTTCCTTTATTTTTTGGAAATTTTCACTTTATCTAATTTAAGCATCCTGCTTAAATCACATTAATGATTTTCCATGGCTGTTATCGTAAAAGACAAAAATCCACAACAGGAACTACAACTCCCTATAGAGAGTGGCTTCAAAATTCTTCTCCAGTCATAATCCTGATGTGATCACAATTTGTCCTGACCTCTGTGTTTAGCCACCAAGTTTCCTGCCAGAGCCTGAAATGTCCTCCTTCATCTGGGTGACAACGAACTATTGAACTAAGATTTTCACGAACTAAGATCTTCACTCGGGTTTAACTCAAGATCTTCTCCTAAGGAAAGTCATCCTGAATCCTCATGAGCATCCCATTATCTTCATGAGGTGTATTCAAATGTTCACTGTCCTCTTCTTCACAACACATAATACTATGTTTACTTTATTTGTAAAAAATATAAATTAAAGATTATTTTGCACAAGACAGCCTAAAAGAGGTAGAAAACTGTTCATGGAGTATCATAATAGACTTAGTACTGCCATATACAAGATGCTCAATAAATACTACTCAAATTAAAGCATGTAAATGAAGGATGAACTAACACACACATTACATAGTGACATATCCTTGCTGACCCAAAGCATTATCAAATCAGAACACCCAACCACCAGGTCCACATTGCAGCTGGATTGGTTATTCAAATAAATTTGCTGGTGTCAATTACTTTATATTATCTCATTTCTCCCGTGAGTGCAGTAATAATTTTAGAAGCAGATACTATTGTCATCCTAATTCTCCAAAAGATTAAAGCAATTTAGACAAAGACAAAAATATTTTCCTCAAAGCAATTTTCTTAAGCCAAATTAAGTACATTTTCTCCCATTTTCCAAACAGAAAATCAAGGAAAGTTAAACATAATCAAGATGCCACATCTCTGTAAAGTCAGAACCTCTGAGCTCAGACAGGGAGGGAGATGGACTCAGATTCAATGAGACAGGAAGAGAGGTTATAATCAAATATTCATGGAAAGAGTACTGACAAATTAGGGAGTCTGGACCTTGCCCCTGGTGTAAAGAGTCTATAGTGTTCTGAATTTGGCTCTGCAGCCTGACCTTGAACTCTTTATCCTTTCTAAATTAAAAAGGAAATTTTCCTTTCCAGGAAATTATAGGCACATCTTTAAAAAAAAAAAAAAACTATAGGTCACATTTCACAGCCATCCTCACAGGGAAGAATTCCAGATACGTAAGTAGTTGGGGGAAGTCCTCACCACAAATGAGTGTCCCTGCTGGATACTTCCTCCTGACTTTGAGTCCATGTTGGCATAGTCCATGAGTAAAATGGAAGAGTCTAAGCTTTCTGGACAGACAATCCTTCAGGCTGTGACCAGACGATAACTCCTCCAGGTTGAAAGTACTGTGCATTTGAAGACCAACGTTGACTATATCAAAAGTAATGAGGATAATGTTCTCTTGGCAAAGAATCACTTGTAAAAATATAGGAATGGGCAAAACTACCAGAAACTATTTAAATCCCTACTCAGCTGTGCTGGAGAAGACAAGAAAAAAGGAAAAGACAGGGCATTTCTTGAGGGGTTGGTGTTTAGGGGTCACACCCCGCAGTACTCAGGAGCTGCAACTGGTGATCCTCAAGGAATCAAATGCCCATTTATGGTACAGGGATTCAAAGCAGGGCCAGACCGCAGCAGCATTCTAGGCAAGTAACTTAATGTGTGCTGCCTCTCAAACCTGGTATAGGATCATCTAACCAAGCAAATGTTTACAGTAGTGAATGGGTATAATTGGGTACCTCTTCTCAGAAGCACCTACCCTCTGTCAGGCATAGCAATAGGCTATTAACATCTTATCTCAGCCCGACCTCACTGCAATCCTGGAAGGTATCAGTAAACACTATTTTTACAATTATTAAGCTCCCCAAAAAATTAAATAACTACTGAAAAGTCACAAAACCAATAAAATTCAGGGTCATAATAAGAGTACAGCAAGTACAGTGCTTAGGCTTGGATGTGACCAGACCAGGTTTAATCTCTGGGACCCCCATATCAAGCCTCCTAGGTGAGATCCCTGGGAGCAGAGCCAGGAATAATCTCTGGGCAGTGTTAGGTATGGCCCCCAAACAAAACAACACAAAAGTCTTGCTGGGATTCAAACCTCACATCCAGCAATATCTGAATCCAATATACTTCCTAACACCTCATAGTTGTACTCTAAGGCTGTCGGCTATACCCACAGTCTGACATTCGCTTCAAGCACACATAAATTAGCCTGAACATGAACATCAGAAAATCAGAAACATCTAGGGATGAAGGAATGAGATTCGAATTCCTTTCTCAATAACCCAGTATAAGTGAAACATCTGGAAGGCTAGGGAAAACCTGATTCTATCTGCCATCATAGAAGCCAATGATGGGCCATTAATATGAGTCCTGGACGTCTATAGACAGGTTTATTGCTAACCAAAGGTTCTAGACTTCATCCTCCTCTTCTCCTCCCTGCCCAACACCAGGGCTGGAGAACAAAAGGAACCATATCTGGGCATGGACAACTAAGGTGGTTGCAAACAACAGAACTCCTAAAGCTCCTTTTCTCCATTTCTCTATATTCTGAAGCAGGACTTCAAAGTTTTCATCCCCTGGTCTCACAAAACAAAGCATAAAGAAAACAGGAAAAGAGGGTCTTTGCATATACTCAGCCCAGCTGTTCTAGCCATTCCCACACTTGAAGACCAGCATTGTCATGGCTCTGTCTTGAAGACTCACAGTTATGAACCACTAAAGCCCATCAGAGATTTTTAACTATTTAATACCTTCAGACTGACACTGGTCTGCAGACCAGAGGTTGCAAATGACTAATAGAGACTTGAAAAAACTGTTTTACAAATATAACATTCCTAGTATTTGGGAAACATATCTAGAAGTTTTCTCAGGAAGAATCAGATTATGGAGATCAATATCTAATCAGAGTTTTGTCAAGGGTTTGTAATTAAGATCTGACAAGTTTTCACTCTCAAGGCATTTTCCTCAAAATGCTGCCCAGTATCTGCAGGTGCATCACAAAGAAGCTGTGATCATGGAACCAGTTAACATGCAGAGAGAAAGAGTCTCAGAAAAATGATTTCCAGCACTTCTCAATCCTAATTTGTCTATGAGCAGGGAGCAATGGTGTCAGAATTCGATCGCGTCTGATTCAATAAGGCTGGAACAGAGTCTAAGATTCTTCGTTGGCAGAAGCAGCCTGATGATGCCAATGTGCAGAAAATACCCTCAGAGCAAAGGGGTTAGCCTCTGCTGCTTAACCAAGACTCTCATGCCCCCCAACTCAGCTCGACAGCTCTAGGGAAGTGAGCTTCAGTGAAATTCTTCATCTTCACTATTTCAATAACAAGCCTTCTCTTACAGAAATAATTGGCAGGCATTTCTAGCAAACTCCTTCCTAAATCTGGTTTTTCCCCTCAGAACTGAGTCCATATTGTCTAGGAAGGTATTCAAAAATAAATTCCCACCAAAGAGGCGCATGCAACAACTTCGTAAGCCATTTTTAATCGACAGGATCGCCAACATTCAGGCATTTTTTTAAAGGATTGACAGAGGTTAAAATGTAGCTTGTGAAAGGCACGGTTTGATTTCCAACCCTGCAAGTGTCTAAGATGGATTACTACATAAGTAGTCTATGATCATTCAGACACCATAAAAGGATGCATTTGCTAGAAATCAGCATGGTGTCTTTAAGGGTATTAATGCCAAACACCTCCTTGCCTTCTTGACACACTTAGAAGAATGATGAATTATGACAATGCTTTAGTGATCATTTTTGGTATTTCAACAAGGCATCTGATTTCTTTGAAGTCAGAAAAAAATAAATATTTATTCAAAAATTTAAAAAAAGCCTGTGGGCAAGAACAGATAAATGCACCCTAAATAAAGCTGTACTGATAAGATTCATGGGTCATTAAACAAAATATCCAAAAACAAGACACTGGGGGCTGGAGAAATAGCACAGTAAGTACGTCATTTGCCTTGCACACAGCTGACCTGGGTTTGGTATTACAAACCTTTATGGTCCCCTCAGCCTGCCAGAAGTGATTCCTGAGGGCAGAGCCAGGAGTAACCCTTGAGTACCAAGGGTGTGGCCCAAAAATAAACAACAAAACAAACAAAAAAATAGCCAAAGGACTCTATGCTCTCCTTCAAGCCTACCCAACTTCCAACCAAATTGCAAACCCCACAAATGAAATATAGCAAAACTGAACTGCAATTAATGTACAAAAGGGACATCATTTTATTAGAATTTTCCAAAATTAAATAAATAAAACTATTAATTATCAGTGTAATTCATACATGCACTGCCCTTGATAAGACCTGTTACTATTTAAATGTTAATGACATATCTGTAATGAGTTATTCACTGTTCTGAATGGCAATTTCAATAGTTAACGCTTACAGGGAGGTTAGAAATAGACAAATGTTGGGGCCTGGGAGATAGCATGGAGGTAAGGCATTTGCCTTTCAGGCAAAAGGTCATCGGTTCGAATCCCGGTGCCTCATATGGTCCCCCGTGCCTGCCAGGAGCAATTTCTGAGCATGGAGCCAGGAGTAACCCCTAAGCACTGCCGGTGTGACCCAAAAACCAAAAAAAAAAAAAAATAGACAAATGTCAAGGACATGAGAAATGAGCAAAAGAGGTTTATCCAACTGAAATGGGAGTTAGGGGAGTGGATATTGGAAAAGGAGCAGAAACAACTATTGTATTTACAAGGTGCATGGATGGGGACTGGGGAGGGAGAGAGAGAGAGAGTGAGAGAGAAAGAGAGAGAAGAATGACCCAAAGCCTTTTTTTAGCATCTTCAACATTCATTCATATTATGTCTTGGAACCACTGAAGGAATTTGCTCTTAATTATAAAAAAGAAAAAGTCAGCATTGAGAAACACACTAAAAATTGGCCTTTTGAGGTCCTTATATAGCTGATTTTCAAGAAATCAGTTACCAGGTCAGAGTGATAATCTAGAGCATAGGGCATTTGCCCTGCACATGGTCTACTTCGGTTTCATCCCCAGCAACACATATGATCTCCCAAACCCCTGGATCACTCCAGCCAGGTGTGGCCCCAAAACATTCTGGTCTGGTCCCAAAACAAATAAATCAAAGTTACATGCACATCCCTAAACTATAATAACCGAGAACCTTCCCTCAAGCAAGTGGTGGTCAAAGGAAATTTATTTGTGTAAAATGTCTAAAACACTTTTACTTATTTTATTAAAAGAATACCATAACTATTTTATATACATGAAAATATGAATTATTCAAAACAGGGAAGTACTAAAATATAATAGTCATGTATAAAGGACACAGAAGCCGACTTGAAACGGTACCAGATTGGGAGGGTGTTATAGTAAATGTGTAAGTGTTGATTGTTTTGGGGGCCACATCCAATAGTGCTCAAGGATCACTCCTAGCAGTGCTCAGGGGATCATAAGTCATATAGGGACTGATCCTGGATCAGTTGCTTATAAATCAAATACCTTACCCACTGTACTCTCACTCCAACTCTGGATATTAGACAATTGATACAAGTAAAGTATAATATTGACAATCAACTATAACATATTGTAATTGATTCAGGCAAGTATTTCCTCTGAATGCTAAAAACACTTGGAAAAAAGTGATGATGAAACCGTATATCCAAATGCTTACAGATACATCCTACAGTTTACTAAATATATAAAAAGCAGTCATAGTTATTCATAAGAAAGATATTTACCTGGGGTGATATAAGTTCTTTTCTATGTTTTGCTGAATCTCTTTATATCTATCAGTAGTTAACATTTTGTCCCATTTGATAATATCACCCACTCGTGGCTCATTCACAGCAGGCTAATCAGACTCACTTACTTCTAGGTCTTCAGTAGCACATGGTATCACGCTGGCTGTCTTCATGCCAAACATTTTTAATATGAAACTAAACACTCAGGAAAAAAAGGCAGAAAAATCTAGAAAATGGAACATTCTACAACTGGTCTAAATTCTTCAAAATCACCCACTAAAAGATGAGACATGACAATAAAATGCAACACATGGAACTTTTTGCTTTTTTTTTTTTTTTTTTGGAGGGGGGAGGCCACACCCAGTGATGCTCAGGGGTTTAATACCTAGCAAACTGGATAAATGTTCTTGGCGGACCACATGTACCACACAGGCCATAGTTTGAGGACTCCTGCTCTAAAGGATGTGGAACCCTTGAATACTTCAAACAAATGTGTGAAGACACCCCAACCCATGATCATGACAAAAGCAATAGGGAAAGGGCAAAAGAAACAAAACATTTAACATAACTTGTTTTAAGTTGTCGGATAATTTTGGCATAGTATACATGAGAAGATAACTACTAAATTATGACTGATTTTCTTCTTAGATTCACTAACGATGTAATAACAATAATACGAAGAGTGGTTGAAGAATGTCTTAAATCTTAGAAGGTAATTTTCTTGGAGTGATAGGAAATGAGGTCTTTTTTTCTTTTTCTTTTTCTTTTCTTTTTTTTTTTTTTTTTTTTTTTTTTTTTTTTTTTTTTTTTTTTTTTTTTTTTTTTTTTTTTTGGTTTTTGGGCCACACCCAGTGACGCTCAGGGGTTACTCCTGGCTATGCGCTCAGAAGTCACTCCTGGCAGGCACGGGGGACCATATGAGAACCAGGTGATCGAACCGTGGTCCGTCCTAGGCTAGCTCAGGCAAGGCAGCAGGCACCTTACCTCCTGCGCCACCTCCCGACTCCCCCCCCCCTTTTTTTTTCAATTTTTTGAGCCACACCCTGTGATTCAGGGGTTAATCCTGGTTTTATGCTCAGAAGTTACTACTGGCAGGCTTGGGGAACCACATGGAATGCCACCCCAGTTGGCGGAGTGTAAGGCAAATGCCTTACCTGCTGTGCTATTGTGCCAATCCCTGCAATTTCTTTTTCAAGTTGAGTAAAAGGGCCAGAGAGGGAGATAGAACAAAGGGTCAGGAAATTGATTTGCAAGCAGCTAATCCAGGTTCAGCATCAACTATGGTCCCCCAAGGTCAGCCAGGTCCCCAAGTACAGAGCCAGGAGAAAGTCAGTTCAGCTGGGTGGCCCAAACACCCTCCTCTTCACCAAAACAAACTCAAAAAAGGCATAGAAAAGATATTTACCTGGGGTGATATAAGCAAATGGGACAAAATGTTAACCACTGATCGATATAAAGAGATTTCCCCCTCCAATGGGGAAGGCACTATTTAAAAAAAAATGTTTTAAACTAGAGTTAATTTCTATTTCTTTGCTCATTTGGCAGCATTGGGAGTGCAGGGGCTGGGAAAGTGGAAACAGTTTCTGAACTGTTTCTTCTTGAGACTGAGAAAAAAAAATCTTTTGTAAAATTCAAAGCAGCTTTAGTCCAATAGTTCCCACCAGCAATTAGCAATAAAGTTCAACATAAATGATTACCCCATGCCTGAAAGATCATCTTAAATTCACCCACAAAAATAAAGTCGATGGCAGCTCTAGACACCAAGTGAAAAAGTATGAGAGCTGCAAATTAAATCAATGAGAACAGCCTAAATTGAAGAAATGTAACCCAAAATCAATGAGGAGCAAGCAATGGTGAAGGTTTTCTCTTCCGGAATTTTACCCAAGCAATAGCGAGTCAGGAAAGAATTTGTATGCAACGATGAACATATATGAGACGGGCCATTAAAAAAAACTTAAAAAAAAAAAACTGGGGCCCGGGAGATAGCATGGAGGTAAGGCGTTTGCCTTTCATGCAAAAGGTCATCGGTTCGAATCCCGGTGCCCCATATGGTCCCCCGTGCCTGCCAGGAGCGATTTCTGAGCATAGAGCCAGGAGTAACCCTGAGCACTGCCGGGTGTGACCCAAAAAAAAAAAAACAAAAAAACAAAAAATAAATAAATAAATAAAACACATTTTTCACTTCTTTATTTTTTATGTCTGAATCATCAGAAAATGAAAGTTAGTGTATAAAGAGATTTAATGTTCAACTTTCTCATCTTTAATTTAATTTAATCTTTAATTTCCAATGGAAACAAACTCCACTTTAACCAAATCAATACATTATTTCACAAAACTAATGAGAAGAACTGAATTACTGGCTAGTGACATTTTATCTTTATTTGCTTTTAACTGGCTCCCACTACGAATTGGCTTCAAAAGCACTAACTGATAGAATAAAATTATCAAGGAAACCAAATTCCAAAATACAGTACTTCATCCTGTATTCCAAAGGAGTAGCAATTTTCTATGAAAGATTAAAGGTAAAGGTATCAATTTGTTAGACTTAAATGTTTCCTTCCAACTACCAATGGCAAATAAAATGTGGAAAGGTAAGCAGTCACAACTAGACCAGAAAGATGGAGATTAGTTTAACGCATTTTTCCCCCAGAAAGTGCATTTTATGAAGCAAATACCACCTGAAGCCTGAATGCATGGGAGGAGAGCATCTAAAAATTATGTCATAGGTCAGGTGCATCTTATAGAGCGAAAAATACAGTACTTTCAAACTCAGTCAGTTAAAAATATTAACCTGTTTTTCCCACTTTCATATATGTTAAATGCGTCAATAATAAGGAAATTTTGAATTACTTTAAGGAAGAGTTGTTATAGTTTATTCATCTATTCAAACATGAAAAATATTTTGGAAGCCTACAGAGAAATTTGAGAATTTTGTCTTCTGCAGAAAATCCATATATATACTAAGAATATCCAGCCAAATAAATTAATTGCTTCTAGCTATGACCCAATTTTTTAAACAATCCAAACTTTCTGCGAATGAAATTAAATTACTCTAATAAACTACTTGCCTCAAAACCCACTTATGTGTTATCTATATTAAAACCATTCTAAGAAATAATGTATGTTTCAGTTTTTAAGAAGTCAATACCAGGGGCCAGAGAGATAGCATGGAGGTAGGGCATTTACCTTGCATGCAGAAGGATGATGGTTCGAATCCCAGCATCCCATATGGTCCCCTGAGCCTACCAGGAGCAATTTCTGAGGGTAGAGCCAGAAGTAACCCCTGAACACTGCTGGGTGTGCCCCCCCAAAAAAAAGGTAAAACCAAAATAATTCTATATTTGATGTTTCTCAACTATCTCTGACTTCCATGTATTTTATTATTAGATGCTTTTAACTGTTTTAAATAATAAATTTTTTCTAAATTCCAGTAAGCAATGCTTAAGAGTTCTTTAAGCATTCTTTAAAAATCATCAGAGTTAAAAAATGAGCATATATGGACCACATTAGAGGCCAGAAAAATAAATAATTCATCCATATGTGTTGCCTAATCATCAAGACAACCTTCTGAGGCAGATACTATTTACCATCAACAGCATTTTAGGGGGAAAGAGACCTTACTCCCCAGCAGTACTTCTTGCATAGCATCAATAAGTCAAGGGCTATTCCCAGAGATGTGTGGGCAGGCAGTGCCAACCTGTTGGCTAAGTACTAGGGCTCAACAAGGCAGTTTGGGGATCCAGCACTGCTAGAAGTCACCAAAGCCACAGCTGGGGATTCTCAAAGGATATATTCAGGGGTGCTCTGGTGCCCAGGACTATGCTACCCACCTATGCTTTAAAAATGAGGATGAAAGATCCAATGAAGATAAGTTATTATGGTATATTAATGGGTCCTGTTTAAAACTGAATCTTTCCTTTCCTCATAAAGAATTTTTCCTGGGCACATGGCCCTCCAGCAAACTTATTTATCAGTAGAGCCCAATCATTCTCAGCATTGGTTTAGAACTAACTTCTCACTAAAGGAACATGAGAACAAAATATATGCCATATCTATGTCAGTGTTTCTCTGCTTTGGGAAAGATAGGCAGGAACAGGGCAGCTTAAAACTTGCAGATGACAAGAGCACCCTATCAACAACTGAAAAAAAAAATGGGCAGAGCTCCTAGACTGTAGCCTTCCAGGGCTACCTGATTCTCCCTTCAAAATAAGAGGAAAATAACATTAATAAACTTCTAGCCTCATTGTTCTTGACAAGTATCTGTCTCATAAGACTAGCTCACATTCAAATCACCAGAGCTTAATACTGAAACTGGCCAAAGGAGCAGACAAGTGATAGCATATAAAGATAAATATGGGGTACCAGAATAACAAAAAGGAGCTAGATAATAAGAGAAAAATATAAGATGTTGTGAATGGGAAAGGTCCTGGAAGAGTGAGCCTATGGCATCCTAGTTAAAGAGCTGGCAAACATGTCATCCTAATCAACCCATCTAAATCTGGACAGCATATGTCTATGAAACTAGCATTGTGCTAGATTTAAATCCAGGAGTACGACAGTTTTGCAAGACCAGGAGTTTGGCCAAGTTGACTCATCAAGTTTCCACAGGGATTATTGACAAAGAAATCACTAGAAAAACTCAAGAGGCTTTCTCACCTGACCCAACAAAAGTATCAGTGGTAATATGCCTCAGTAAATCTGTTCCCATGACCCTGTCATCCCTCCCTCAATGAAAATTAAACAGAAAGTACTAAATAAAGTCAATCCACTTGATGGAAATTGAGAAACAAGGGTTTCTATCTTAAGGCTTGGTGAAAAATAAAATTTTCATCTTATATACCTCACTTGTCCAGGAAAATATTTGTTTCACCTTGGTATTATACACTCTAAAAGGAAATAGGGTCATGGAGATAGCTCAAAGGATTGACGCACATGCCTATACGGTCTTACGTTAGAACCCCCACTTCACTAAGCACCCCTAAGCACCACCAGCTGTAGCCCAAGAAGGCTCCGAGCACTGCTGGACCCAAAGCACAGAACCATCCAGTCCAGCTGGCAGAGTATTTCTGGGAATGATCCCCAAACTCTCAGGACACTGATTGGAAGCTCCTCCAAAATAAAACAGAAGTGAAACAACAAACTATTTCATCCAATATATTTTCTCTTGAAATATTTAGTTGTCAGATATCCTTCATGTTTTACTTTTTCTCTCTCCCATTAATTCCCAAGTGAGCTAAAGATTTGTTGACACTTCAATTAAGATGAAGTTATGAAACTGTGAAGAAACCATTATAATTCTCGAATAGGATCTAAATAATAAGTCTTATATTATGGTAGTGATTTTTTTATTCACATTATATGAATCTTTAGATCCTAAAAGCTTCTCAAACAGTGTTGCCAACTTAAAATTTCACAGTACTTAGCTTCACCAACCAATTGCAAAATGGGGACTGGAAGTATGAATAGAAATGAGTCAAAGAAAACAAAGCGCCTTAAAAAGCACAAGGCAACAAATAAAAATATATATAAAATTAAAACTGTCTTAAATACCAAAAGTATTATCCAAAAATAGAAATGTGTCTGTCTTCTCTTTCCATGTGATACTTTTATATTTTTGGTCATTTTGGTCTATTCAGTGCTCATATTTTTTGCTTTTAGAAGATCTTGTCATATTATTGATTTTCCGAAGATAATTAAAATTTACATAAAAATGCTAAGAGATCTTATTTATATCCAGATTCCCAAGGACAATAATCTTCAAATCTTAATGTCCCAGCATCATGACCATTCTCAAAGGTGTCTTTGGCTGCAGGAGAAATGTAACAGACACCCAGTCTATCTTTGAATAAATTTAAGAAAGCTATAAAAGTTCATTGGAATTTGGTTTCCTCAAGTTGCCAAATAAGAAAACAACTCATTAATATAACTCATGTTTGTGGTGATCACAGGAAATAGTACACACACTTAAAAACACATAACCAAATTTAATATAATTCTACATTATTCTCAATGAGAACACAAGAAGAAGGTTAAAGGACATTATAAGAAAAAGGATGGGTATGTTACCATTTCACTTTGATAGTATTATAGATATGGAAAGTCATTTAACTAGACAATCCTTAAAGTTCTTTCTAACATGAGAAATGCTGTTATCATACTCATTAAACTCCACTTCCTCTTCATTCTATATCATTAAGGTGGAAGTTAGAAAGTATGACTTCAATTACAATTATGCGTTGAGCTTATATGCTTATTTTGTTGGGAAGTACATCATTTGAGCTGTATTTTTAGACAATTTCTAATACTCTTTCACATAAAATTTTAATTTCTGATTTTATTTCTTGACAAATCTAGTATTTCTAAGGCCTTGGGCATGCTGGAGCAGTTGTCCCTTTAGAAAACGCTTATTAGGGGCCCGAGAGATAGCATGGAGGTAAGGCATTCGCCTTTCATGCAAAAGGTCATCGATTCGAATCCTGGTGCCCCATATGGTTCCCCGTGCCTGCCAGGAGCAATTTCTGAGCATGGAGCCAGGAGTAACCCCTGAGCACTGCCGGGTGTGACCCAAAAACCCAAAAAAGAAAAAAAAATGCTTATTAGAATCAGTGATCAAGAATCCCCAACATTCAAAATGGTAAAATATGGAAGTAATTTATCTATATAAATTATATATAAGATACAGCATAGACATGCAATAAAATGTTATTTGACCTGAAGAATAAAGTAAATTCTGACTTATACATAGTTGAAAAATTAAGGATCCTCTATTAAGTGAAATAAGTCAGTCACAAATAACTAAATGATTTCATAATTCAACTTATATGAGATATTGACTGTAGAGAAATCCATAGAGACAGAAAATAAAATGGTGATTGTCAGGGGGTTGGCCCAGGGATAAATGGCAAGCAGTTCAATGGATACAGATTTTCTGTTTTCTAGAATGAAAGCTGTCTTGAAGATTTTTTATGCAACAATGGAAATGCACACCACAGTGATAAATTTTACACTTAAAATGGCTATAAAATTGGTAAATTTTAGCTTATGTGTATTTCACTTCAGGTAAACATTTTCTAAATCTAAAGTTAATCTTTGCTCCTGGCAGGCACGGGGGGGACCATATGGGGAACCGGGGGATCGAACCGCGGCCCGTCCTAGGTTAGTGCAGGCACCTTATCTCCAGCGCCACCGCCAGGCCCCAAGTTAATCTTTTTAAAGGTTTACATCTATGGAAATGATGGAGAGGGAAAAACGGTAATGAAAGGGCCGGAGCGATAGCACAGCGATAAGGCGTTTGCCTTGCATGCAGCCAATCCAGGACAGACGGTGGTTCGAAACCCTGCATCCCATGTGGTCTCCCAAGCCTGCCAGGAGCAATTGCTGAACACAGAGCCAGGAGTAACCCCTGAGCACAGCCGGGTGTGACCAAAAAAAAAAAAAAAATCCCAAACAAACAAAAAAAGGTAATGAAGATGAAAATAAGCTTCCAGGTTTTAAAGAGATGAAAGAAAA